>JACEIK010001452.1:248245-282786 GCA_018107945.1 Datura stramonium | reverse complement strand
ATATAAATATTAACTATATTTCAACTTAACAGAACATGATCAAAAATGCGTAATTTCTCGAATGTCCAGAAGGAAGAAATGCTTACTTTAAGCCTGTGATCGTATTGACACTAGTTTGGAGCAATTCCAACAACTTTAGCTCCGCGGATTTATGATTTGTCGAGCAAATTTCATGAAAACAATTCCGTAGAAATGCTCTATACAGCCTTAAACTTCAATACCCAAAGTTAATTTGAATTCGGGCAGCGTTTCGTAGTATAAATGGAAGAAAAATATTGATTTTATTCGTATCTTCCCCTTGTTGGTCGAATGTATAAATTGAAAATGAAATAGAATCAAAGGGGAGAACTTATATATACTTAAGGCAGTGGACAAGGGTCCGTGGCATGGATCCTGTCGCGCCAATCCAGGGCCATTCACGGAGCCCATCGCGGAGGAGCATGGTTCGTGCCACGCTGCCCCTTTGGGCAGCTGGCCCGGCCTTCTCCCGCGCGGTCCCGACTCCCTGCCCATTTTACCTTTCCCAGGCCCCTTTATTACACGTATTACACTCTAAAACTCTTAACCAACGTACGAATAGGTCGTCTAAACATTAGAAACTTATGGGGTGTAACAGGCCAGGGACCTGTCCCGACTATTATTCCACTCTTAGAGGCTTGCAGGCTACAGTTTCTCAGTTGTTAGTTGTTGTTGGCCATGTGGGGCCTATGTATCTAATATTTTGCGTGGTGGTTGTGTGGGGCCTAATATAGCTGGTTAGTTGGCGGCCTTGTCGTCCATAGTATGAGTATGATTGCCTATGTTTTTCATTCAGCTATAACTAGGCAACATGATGGTCTTGTTGGCCCGCATAGGATCTCTTTTATCATCTTGTTGTTAGGTCAGATGTTTTCTTTTACAGGTGTTGCGTGGCCTTGTCGGCCCAAGGCTTTGCTTACAGCCGAGATATAGCTCATTTTTTTCTTGATTCTGAGTTGCTGGCAAGAACCAGAGGTGCTTATGCCTATCCAGGTTAGTCCAAGTCCCAGGTTGGCACTAGGTGCCAGTCATGCCTCCCAAGGTGGAGCGTGACAAACCTGGTATCAGATCAGGTCGTATCCTGAGGAGTCTGCAAACCGTGTCAAGTAGAGTCTTGTCTATGGGTTTGTTGTGCACCATATACTATAGACAGTAGGCTACGAGGCATAATAGGTGGTTACCCTCATTTCTCCTTCCTAAGCTTACATTATTCTACCTATTCACCGAGAGATGTCTGATGCACGATAGATAACGACTGGTCGGGAGATGGATATTGCAGTAGGAGAGGGCACTAGTCGAGGGCCCCAATCAGAGTCAGCCCGATCTGAGGGCGATAGGGAGACATCACCTCGATCTTCCCAGCATTCTCTGCCCCACCAGGAGCTCTCCAGAGCAGCAGATATATTAGTGCCACCTCCATCCATCCCTGTGCCATCGGATCAGGAGATTAGGAGCATAGTTTATATGTTAGTTCAGATGATGGCTACCCAGCATCATTCTCAGCCAGTAATACTAGTTGTTGTAAAGCCCACTAACGGACCTGGGAGTTCGAGCATTCGCGAGTTCCTTGCTTTGATTCCTCCGCAGTTTACAGGGATCGATCGAAGAGAGGACCCCCAGAATTTCATAGGTCATCTACACAGGATACTCTGGGTCATGCATGCCTCGTCCACAAAATCAGTTGAGTTAGCTGTGTTTCGATTGCGAGAGGTAGCAGTTTTGTGGTACGATAGTTGGGAAAGATTCTAAGGCAGAGATGCACCCCCACCTACATGACCTAGATGTTGTGAAGCTTTCATAGACCACTACTTGTCCCAAGAGGTCCGGCAGGCCAAAGTAGAGCAATTTTTACATCTGGAGCAGGGTAGAATGAGTGTCATAGAATATACATTAAGATTTGATTCCCTATGCGCCTATATTTGTAGATACCATGCCATCCAGTGTATACCGGATAATTATGGGACTTGCGCCAGAATATGTGGAATCTTGCATTACAGCCACATTATGAGAGGATATGGATATCTCATGGATTCAGGACTTTGCTCAGTACATAGAGGAAATCAGACAGCGTCAGTATGCGATTGATAGGGCAGGTCAGGAGCAGCGTCGGAGGGCTAGACCTGTAGACTTTTAGGGTGGGCCTAGCCTCGTTTATCAGGTAGGCCACCTAGGCCCCCATTTCAGCAGCAGCAGGGTAGCATATCAGATCGTCGTGGACAGTTAGGTCCAGGTAAAGTTCACGAGCGTCAGGCTCGCAGCAACAGAGGGGTCCAGATCTGATGGGACCAGTTGTACCACGTTGTAGTACCTGTCATAGGCGACATCCGGGGAGATACAAGTACGGTTCCACTACCTGTTATTCCTATTGGCGGGAGGGACATATAATGAGGGATTGTCCGACTAGACACCAGGGCGATTGGGACCAGCAGAATAGATCCTCAGTGGGTTCATATGCTCCAGCACCTTCTGCAGGGCGCAGGCCCTTAGCTCCAACTGGCAGAGGCCAAGGTAGATCAGGGGCATCTAATTCAGGCAGTGGTCAGGATCGTACATATGCACTACCAGGAAAAGAAGAGTCAGAGTCGTCGCTAGATGTTGTGACAGGCATGCTGGATGTTTTTTCTCACTCATTTTATGCTCTAATAGATCCAGGTTCCACTTTGTCTTATGTTACTCCACTAGTGGCTCGGAAGTTTGGTATAACACCAGAATTACTCCAGTGACCCTTCTCTGTGTCTACACTCGTCGGTGACTCTATTATTGCAAAGAGAATTTACCAGGGTTGTATAATAGAGATTTTCGATCGCCAGACCTTAGCAGATTTAGCTGAGCTGAAAATGATTGATTTTGATGTAATTATGGGTATGGATTGACTGGCACTATGTTACGCCAATGTAGAGTGTTAGACTACAACTGCCCAATTTTGCTTTCTAGGGGAGGTAGTGCGAGAGTGGAAACGCAATGCAGCTATGCCAAAAGGTAGGTTCATATCCTACCTTCGGGCAAGAAAGTTGATAGAGAAAGTCTCTATTTACCATATTGTTAGGGTTTGGGATGTGCAAGCAGAATCCCTGACTCTTTAGTTTATCCCAGTTGTTAGTGAGTTTCTAGATGTGTTCCCCTGAGCTTCCTGGTATCCCCCCAGAGCGTGAAATTGATTTCTCTATCGACTTTCTACCAGATACTCAACCTATATCCATCCATTCATATCACATGGTTCCCGCCGAGTTGAAAGAATTAAAAGAACGGTTGAAAGACTTGTTAGAAAAGGGTTTTATCAGGCCTAGTACTTCACCATGGGGTGCGCCAGTTTTATTTGTGAGAAATAAAGATGGCTCCCTACGCATGTGTATAGATTATCGGCAGTTGAATAAAGTCACCATTAAGAATAAATACCCTCTTCCAAGGATAGATGATTTATTTGACCAGCTGCAAGCAAGTAACGAGTGAGGTAACGACCCATTGTTTGGTACAACGAGTCGTTATGAGGAGTCGTGGTGGGAAATGATCCTAAGCCTAAGGGGGAGTAACGGGTCGAAGAAAGACCCGTCGTGAGGAGTAACGGGTCATGGTCACCATTCATGGAAAGGGATATTAATAATCTCCAGTCTATATAACGGAAGCAAACCACGACTCGTTGGAGGAAAGAACGAGTCGTGTGGCTCGTGGGAAGGATTGGTACAGAACTTGAAGGAGAGAAACAACGGACGACTTAACGGATTGTCACTTGAAGGAATGACTCATTTTTTCGAGTTGCGGGAAGTGAATCTGAAAGTGTGAAATGGGGCAGTGGATCCAACGGCTTTATACCACGAGTCGTGGTATCATGTAATGACTCGTGGGACTGTCCGTGGGTTCACCCAGTGCAGAAATTTTAGGGATTTCATTAAGGGAATTTTTATCATTCCTAAGTCCTAGGATCCTAAACTACGTTGTTTAAGGCTCAAATTTTAGTGTTTGTTGAGGGTAAAACCTATCCTAGGCTTATTCATATCCATGCATGCAAAGTTAGGGAATTAAGGAGGTGATCAAGCTTGTCCTTCAAGGTTTTCTTCAATTTTTCCATTGAGATTTCAAGGAGTGATGAGATTTGATCTTCCCCAGGAATGTAGAGTTATGAGTGGGTGAATCCTCTCACACCCATGCCCAATCTTTTTCAAATTATGAAATTTTCTATCTAAATTCTATGGGATTTTTACCCAAAGCATGAAATTTTAATTTCTCTACATGGGTTTGATCGAATTGAGTTACTATTATTGAATTACGAATTATGGGCAAGTTTTATGTTGTTTTTTTATTAAAAATCATGTTTTATGTTTTTAAAATTAAAATGCTCATTTATAAAAAGTTCATGAAAATCAAGGTTTATGATGAATGTTCATGTTTGATGAATTATTGATTATGAAAAGCATGTTTTCAAGTCACCCGTGTTTATAATCATGTTTTCCAATGAATTTAGTATTTTCAAGTATGTTAAAGTATTTGGCAATACCCACATGTTCAAGAATGATTTACGATATATGATATGGATCTCATGATTTATCAATTTATGATGTTGGCCGACTAAAGGGCCTTTGATTCTTGGCTAATCATGTATTTTAATGGGGATCAATGATGATAATATTTATTTGGCCATGAATCTCAATGAATGATGTTATTCATTTACATACGAGCCTAATGTGCATGTTTTTTAGAGCAGTGTCTAGCATCGAGCAGCTCGACGTTCAAAGGACTACGCCGGTATCTCATAACTACGTACCACCGTAGGTTTATATTGATAAATTATAATGTTAATGATCCTCTCTTTCATGATATCACATAATGCACGTCCCTCGCCTGGCAAGCCAGGGGCGACTCTGCCCACTTGAGTGAGATAGTTGGGGCATCATGTCTGGATCTACCATGATGGTGTCGGTTATGACAAGTCCTCCCATTGTTCTGCATGTTTTATGCATTATTATTTTTGTGTTATTTTGTCTCAAGTGATGATTTAATACAGTTTCTCTTATGACTATGATAATGAATGGATTACGAACGATTTGAAAATCTTGAGCCTTATGTTATCTTATGATATTTATGTTACTAGCATGTTGTCCCACTCTTATGATCATTTATGAGCTTTTATGTATTTTTAAATGTCTGTTTTACTTACCTTGCATACTCGGTACATTCCACGTACTGACCGCATACTCTATTTGTATTGTTTTATGATACAGGCTCCGATCTTCAGATCCAACACCGTCATTATCTTGTCTCGGAGTTTAGCATCCAGTTTGTTGATGAGTCCTCATTCTCTGAGGACCATTTGTTTCAGATATTGATGTTTCTTTTAGTTTTCAGTCTTTGTAGGGTTAGTTGGGGATGTTGTCCCATCAACCCATCAGATACGTTAGAGGCTTTCAGACTATATGTAGTACTCAGCTGTTAAGTATATAGTACGTTCTGCTTACCATGTAATGTTATGATTATGCTTCTGCTATATCGTTATGTTAAGTATTCTATTTTAATGACATGGAGTTAGATGAATGTTCATGTCATGGGTCGACTTGGAGTCTCTTGAAGCTCCCTGTCCCGTGTTACGATTCGGGTCTACATTCGGATCGTGATAAACTTGGTATCAGAGCAATAGGTTTGAAGTGTCCTAGGGTGTCTGAAAGACACGTTAAGTAGAGTCTTTTTCATGGGTGTGAAGTACGCCACACTTATGAAAAAGAGGCTACGAGACATTTAGGAAATGTTCCCTTCTTTCATGATCTATCTTGTGCGATGAAAAGTCTCCCTATCCTTCTAACTCGTGCTATTCATGATTGCAGAATCATGGCTCCCCGAAGAATGAATGGTAGGAGGAATGGAAACATAGATGGCCACGAGGATGGAAATGGTAACGGTTATCAGCATGCCCCGACAGTTTAGGAGCACAAGGCACCAGAGCCAGTTGTCGATGCTGAGTTTTGGTCAGCTATTCAGATGCTAGCGCAAGCCTTGACTGCTCAGGTCAATCAGCAGGAGATTTTGTATGTTTTGGAAAATGGCAATGCAGCAGTGGCTCGAGTCAGGGACTTCTTGAGAATGAACCCGCCAAAGTTCCTCGGGTCAAAAGTAGACGAGGACCCACATGAGTTCATTGATAAGATTGTGAATATCACCCAAGTCATGGGAGTGAATGGGGTTGAATGTGCAGAGTTGGCCTCGTTCAGTTGAAAGGGGTCGCACATACCTGGCTTCGGTAATAGAGAGATAGTAGGGCCGCCAGAACAGGCCCTGTCACTTGGGAGGAGTTCCATGAGGCGTTTCTAGATCGGTTCTTCCCTCGGGAGATGAGGGAGTTGAATGCAACCGAGTTTGTGAACCTTAAGCAAGGGAGGATGACGGTATAGGAGTATGCTCTCGAGTTCACTCGCTTGTCAAAGTATACCCCAGAGTTAGTGGTTGATCAGAGGTCGCGAGTGAGCAGGTTTGTTCATGGCGTGGCGGGCTATTTGGACAAAGTTTGCAGGACCGGTATGCTCCACCAGGACATGAATTTCCATCAAATAATTTTGTATGCCCAGAAGATGGAGGCGGTTCCAACGAGGGAGAGAGAGGCCAAAAGGTCCCGGAAAAATAGCCATGAGTTTACTCATCAGAGATTCGGCGGTGGTCACCGCCCTCAATTTCAGCAGAGGTCGCTAGCTCCAGCACCATCATCAGCTAGCGTTCCATCCAGACCCAAGGGTGATCAGAGGAGCAGGGCTTCAGGATCGAGGGACCATAGGGGCATGCAGGTATAGCGCAACTTTCCAGCCTACGAAAAGTGTGGCAAGAGCCATGTCGGGGAGTGCTTGCTCGACTCAGATATTTGTTATGGGTGCGATAGATCCGGCCACATGCGCCGAGCGTGTCCATTTGCTAGACGGGATGATGATATAGGCCGCGCAAAAACTACCAGGTCAGCAGCAACAGCTCCAACCCATTCAGCTCCGCAGGGGGCATATACTAGTGGAGGTGGCAGATAACGCCAAAATAGATTCTATGCCCTCGCTTTGCGTCAAGAGCAGGACACTTCATTGGATGTGGTTGCTGGTATGTTACGAGTGTTTTACCTTGATGCTTATGCTTTGTTAGATCCAGGGGCTACCTTGTCTTTTGTGACACCTTATATTGCTAGTAGCTTTGGAGTCATTCTCAAAACTCTGTCAAAACAATTCTCAATTTCTACTCCTATTGGTGATTCGGCGGTTGCTAGGCGGGTGTATAGAAGATGTTCTATCACTATATTGCATAAAGGCACCTCCACAGACCTTGTAGAGTTAGCCATGACTGATTTTGATATTATTCTTGGCATGGATTGGTTGTATGTGTGTTATGCTTGTATTAATTATAGAAACTGTATGGTGGAGTTCCGTTTCCCCGGTGAGTCAGTCTTGGACTAGAAGAGTAGTTCGGTCGTGCCTATAGGTCGTTTTATTTCCTATCTCAAGTCCAGGAAGATGATTTCCAAAGGTTGTGTGTATCACCTAGTTATGGTTAAGGATGTTGAGTCCGAGACCCCGACTATCCAGTCAGTTTCAATAGTGTGTGAGTAACCCGAAGTATTCCCTGATGATTTACCAAGTGTTCCTTCCGACAGGAAAATTGATTTTGGTATTGACCTTCTTTCTGACATGCAGCCTATATCTATCCCTCCTTATAGAATGGATATAGCCGAGCTAAAGGAGTTAAAAGAACAGTTGAATGACCTATTAGATAAGAGTTTCATCAAACCAAGAAAGTCTCCATGGGGTGCACCAATCTTATTTTTCTAAAAGAAGGATGATTCCCTTCATATGTGCATTGATTGTTGGCAATTGAACAAAGTCACCGTCAAGAATAGGTATCCTCTACCCAGGATTGATGATTTATTTTATCAGCTTCAGGGTGCCAAGTGTTTCTCAAAGATAGATCTAAGATTCGGGTACCATCAGCTCAGAGTTCGGGAGAGTGACATCCCGAAGACAACCTTCAGGACGCGGTATGGTCATTATGAGTTTGTAGTTATGTCTTTTGGACTAACGAATACTCATGCGGATTTTATGGACTTGATGAACAGGGTGTTCAATCCATACCTAGAAATGTTCGTGATTGTGTTTATTGATGACATCCTGATATACTCTCAGAGCAAGGAGGAGCATGCCGCTCATTTGAGGGTGGTGCTACAGACTCTCAAGGATCGCCAATTATATGCTAAATTCATCAAGTGCGTGTTTTGGTTGAACTTAGTGGCGTTTTTGGTCCATGTGGTATCAAGTGAGGGTATAAAGGTGGATTCTCAGAAAATAGAAGCGGTGAAGAATTGGCCTAAATCGGTGAATCCTTCGAATATCTGGAGCTTTTTAGGTTTGGTTGGCTACTATCGGAGGTTCGTTGAAGGCTTCTCATCGATTGCAGCACCTTTGACCAATTGACCCAGAAGAAGGTGAAATTCCAATGGTCGGAGTCTTATGAGAAGAGCTTCCAAGAGTTGAAGACTCGACTTACTTCATCACCGGTGTTAACCTTGCCCGAGGGTACCGATGGGTTCGTGGTGTATTGTGATGCTTCAAGGATCGCACTTAGGTGTGTGTTGATGCAGCACGGGAAAGTTATAGCATATGCCTCCAGAGAGCTAAAAGTTCATGAGAAGAATTACCCGACCCATGATCTTGAATTGGCCGCGGTGGTATTCGCCTTAAAAATATGGCGACACTATTTGTACGGGGTCCACATAGATGTGTTCACAGACCATAAGAGTTTGCAATATGTGTCTACCCAGAAGGACCTCAATCTTCGGCAAAAGAGGTGGTTGGAGCTACTCAAGGATGACAATATGACTGTGCTTTACCATCCGGGTAAGGCCAATGTAGTAGCAGATGCACTTAATAGACTCTCTATGGAGAGTTTGTCCCATGTGGATGAAGGGAAGAAGGAGCTGGTAAAGTATGTGCATCGACTCGCAAGGTTGGGAGTTAGGTTGGTTGACCCAGCCGATGGCGGTGTTGTTATTCAGAATGGATCGGAATCGTCCTTGGTGACTGATGTAAAATCTATACAAGATGAGGACCCGATTTTTGTAAAGTTGAAGGAAGCCATTCAAAATTAGAAGGTATAAATCTTCTCCAAAGGGAGAGATGGTATGCTTCGGTACTAGGGTCGCCTATGTGTTCCGGATGTTGATGATTTGAGGAGTCAGATATTGCACGAGGCTCATGGATCTAGATATTTTATCCATCCAGGTGCCACCAAGACGTACCGTGACTTACGAGAAGTCTATTAGTGGAATGGCATGAAGAACGACATCGCAGAATTCGTAGCTAAGTGCCCAAACTGTCAGCAAGTAAAGGTCGAGCACCAGAGATCGAGAGGTGTGCTTCAGGATATTAGTATTCCTACTTGGAAGTGGGAAGAAATTAATATGAATTTCATCACAGGTTTACCTTGTACTCGTTGATAATATAACTCCATTTGGGTTGTGGTAGATAGGTCGACCAAGGCTGCCCACTTCCTACCGGTCAAAACCATGAATTTGGCGGAGGATTATGCCAAAATATATATCTGGTAGCTAGTTCGATTGCATGGAGTTCCCTTATCCATCATTTCAGACAGGGATACCCAATTTACCTCTCAGTTTGGAGGTCGTTTCAAAAAGGACTTGGTACTCAGGTTAAGCTCAGTACAGCATTTCACCTGCAAATGGATGGCCAAGCGAAGCGGACAATTCAAACTCTCGAGAACATGTTGAGAGCATGCGTGATTGACTTCAAAGGTAGTTGGAATGATCATTTGCCTCTTATCGAGTTTGCATACAATAACAACTACCATTCAAACATTCAGATGGCTCCGTTTGAGGCTCTCTATGGGCGGAGATGTAGATCGCCCATTGGTTGGTTCGAAGTTGGTGAAGCTGCGATAATAGGACCAGATTTGGTCCATGAGGCTATGGAGAAGGTTCAGCTCATACGGGACAGGTTGAAAACAGCTCAAAGTGGCCAAAAGTCCTATGCCTATGTGAGAAAGAGAGAATTAGAATTCGAGGTAGATGATTGGGTGTTTTTGAAGGTATCTCCCGTGAAAGGGGTGATGCGGTTTGGAAAGAAAGGAAAACTCGGCCCTCGTTATGTTGGCCCCTATCGAATTGTGAAACGGGTTGGCAAGGTAGCGTATGAATTAGAGTTGCCCTCAGAATTAGCTTCTGTGCATCCTGTTTTCCATGTGTCTCTCTTAAAGAAGTGTTTGGGTGATCCAGCTCTAGTTGTCCCGATGGACAGTGTTGGTGTGAAAGACAGCCTTAGTTATGAGGAGGTCCCAGTAGAAATACTGAATCATCAAGTTCGAAGGCTAAGTAACAAGGAAGTAGTTTTAGTTAAAGTGTTATGGAGGAATCAGCATGTTGAGGGAGCTACGTGGGAAGCCGAAGCGGATATTATGACTAGATACCCACATTTATTCTCTACCAGCTCAGTTCCAGCTTGAGGTATCAATTTTTGCACTAAAAAACTATTTAGTTTTCATGTTCAGTTCACGTGCCCAAGTTTCATTTATGTATATGGATGTATGTATGATTCATGAGGTCAGCTCAGCCATGTAGTTTGAATCGGAGATAGTCATTCCGTCAATTTTGGTTTAAATGATCAGTATTTGAGTATAATGATTGCATTTCTCTATTTTCTGTATGTTTCCCACATTCTAGGATGAATGTTCCCAAGGGGGAGATATTGTAATATCTCGAAAGTGCCTAAGATTAGATCTGGAATCTAAAAATAAGAGTTGGCTGAATTTGGAAAAAATCCCACAGAAGAGATGATCCAACGGATCGTTGGTCCAACTAATGACCCGTGGGAAGTAGTCGTGGAAAGGTTTGCTTGGTAATAGTTGGAAGTAACGAGTGAGGTAACGATCCGTTGTTTGGTACAACAAGTCGTTATGAGGAGTCATGGTGGGAACTGATCCTAAGCCTAAGGGGCAGTAACGGGTCGGAGGACGACCCATCGTGAGGAGTAACGGGTCGTGGTCACCAGTCGGGGAAAAGGATATTAATAATCTCCAGTCTATATAACGGAAGCAAATCACAAATCGTTGAAGGAAAGAACGAGTAGTGGTGTGGCTCGTGGGAAGGATTGGTACAGAACTTGAAGGGGGGAAACAACGAACGACTTAACGGATATTATTTTTCTATGGGTTCGACCCCAACCTCTTTGTTGGGTTCTTTATTGATAACGTCCACTTCATACTTTGCTAGGAAGTGTGAGTTTGAGCATTATCAAGATATTAATTGGAATCTTTTAGATATCAATTGGACTCAACCAGGTAATCGACATGCTCGGATGGCACGATAGAAAGAAATAAATTGAGACTTCATAGATGTCTTATAGCTTCCCAAAGATTAGATGTAGACGTCTACACACCAATCCACAGGAGTCTATTCAACATTTCTCTTATACTTGTGAGACCAGTAACCTAGATGCTCTGGTACCAACTTATCACGACCCAATTAGGCGGGTCGTACGGGCACCTGCTCGATTCTATTTCGATAGGAGAACCCCTTTGTTCAAAAACAACGTGCGAAAAATTTCATTCAAATAATATCTTTATTTCCTAAGTTTTCATAAAACAACCCACAGAATTACACCATTAAAAATCCTCGAAAAACTAACTCTTCCAAGAATATAGTCTAGATAGGTACAAGAGCTCTAAACCGAATACCAACAAATAAAAAGAAACAACTCGACCTGCGGAAAAGTGCAGAAGCTGATGTTGAATATGCCACGTCCATCATGAAACTTCAAATCAGCCACAATCTACACCTAAAAAGGTATAGCAAGAGTAGTATTAGTACACCATACGTATTAGTAAGCATCATCAGCTGATTACAATTAGTTCATGCAACAGCATAAAATTAACATGCAATCAATAATTCAGTTTAAACAACCACTCAACAATTTATCAAGACAACTTTTTTACTTTTCATTTGCCTAAATTATTTAACAAGGCATCCGTATTTCTCTACCCAGCTTAGCCGCAAAGGCTGGCCTGCACACTGTTTAGGCCTCACTGTAACGGTAACTTGACCCTGTCGCGGTCTCACTACAGTGGAAATTCCCTCGTTGCAGCGGTACTGCTCCAAGCAGTAACTCGACTTCGCTGACAACCTTAATTCTTTCAACAACTCATCCATTACACAAGGTCTAATATCATACAAAACTGTAGCAATCTACACTCAATAAAATATACACTTCACCACTTTTCATCTTATCGCAAACATTCACTTTATTCCCCTTTTTTATGGGACATTCTTACAGTCAGGAGTAACCCAGAAAAAATACATAAATTACATTTATTCATTGATTGTACATGCAAATATTAACTCATATACAATCAATAACACCAAGATTTATAAAATAATACAAGACTTATAAAATAAGTAAGACACAATTATGCAGCAGATAGCATGCACACTGAACACACGATAAATAGACCTGTCATCATTAATTTCATCTTATCAAATATCTATGCCCATATCGACGACATACCTATCACTGAACTCTGTCACACAGTCGTATGTATATCAAACATACTTGTGCTGATCTCTGTCTCATAACCGTATATATATCAAACATACCTGTACTGATCTCTGTATCACAACCGTATGTATATCATGACATACCTGTACTGATCTCTATCATCATCATACCATTGGTAATGTGTCAAGCACACGCCTCCGTCACATCACTGTACACACATGCCATAGGGTCTTATTTCTGTCTTCCAGTCATGACCTGCATGGGACTTTAGAAATCCATGTATTGTACATCTAGTCGTATGAACCTCTCATCATACCTGTCAGTGTACTCATATCTGTTCACCCAACTGTATGAACATTTAGTCATACCTGTTTGTGTACCCATTCATATTGCTGGTCTGGATGCTCACCTTGTGTACAAGCCACTCATATTCAAGTACTCATACACATACAATTTCGCTCGTCTGAATGCTCACCTCGGACACAAGCCTCTCATTTCAGGATAAGATATACCAGCAATCTCATTCATGTTCACCACGGGATAAGAATCTATTATCCCTCACTCATCAACATATGCAACATGATACCAACCATTCAACTCGTATGGCAACTCGGCAACCCTATTTATCAACCACGGATCCTCAATATAGCGTTTCATACATTATACTTCGTCAACTCATGTGACCATTTAAAAAGAAGTAATGAATCAATAACAAGTAGCATATTTATCATGCAATTACACTCGGCCAACTCAGGTTATCATTCAACAAGGTATATAAATCAACAATCATCAGCACAGTTCATCAAGTATTTCATTACGTCAACACATATGACACCACATAAGCACACATTATTTAACTCAATTTCCCTTAACTCTCACCATGACAATTATCGCATTGAGCTTCTCAAACCTCATCTACAATCACATAAGATATCAATATTATTCAACACGATCAAAGCATGAAGACTCATTAGCTATACGCACAACTCACCATATTTACCAGTTATCTGGTTTAAGAAGTGATTCTTACTATACCATTACTCATTAATGTATTAGTTATCAATTATTAAACATGTAGTCCCGCTTCAATCAAACTTCACAATCAAGCCATTGTAAAGATATTATTCACAATTCTTCAGGCTAAATTGGACAGCCCTCTTATTATCTAGGGACCCATCATTCATTGAGGTTCTTTCAACCTTTTTTATCACCCTAGTTCTATGACTTTCCATCTTAAGGCAGTCTATTTGGGTCAAACTTCGCCCCATTAGTATTTCTAAATTTTTTTCCAAGCAAATTCATCAACACATAAGATTAATTAAATAAAACCGAGTCCGAATCACTCAACCTGGTTAACTACGAGTTCTTACAATTAATTGTTCTTTCCTTACCTCAGATTCATTTTAAGCTAGTTAATTTACATCACTGATTCACCTTCTCATTCATGGCATATAAAAGGGCACCAACAAGTTCACATAACCCCATTGGGTTTATTCACCTCGCTTCATTCTTGTTCCTCTCCTTTTATACAACACACACATAAAAGATATATTTATAATTATATTATCAAATTACATCATCAAAATATACCATCAAAAATAATTACAATCATATGTCATCAACACTTACTATCAAGAATATCACCTCAAGACTCCCTTACAAATAACATCAAGGACACATTATCAAGAATATCAATCAAGAGTACTTGTCAAGAACATCATTAAGAGTGCACCCCCCCGCCCCAATTATTAATCATCAATTATGTTTCTTTCCCACATGTTCTCATACCTAAGATTAATTCTCAATTTTCATAGTTATGTCACTGCAAGCATTTCATCAAGTCATCATATTTTATGATCCCGCTACCCTCATCGATTGTACATCAATAGTACGCACGTATACGATTCACTAATTATAGTCTAACTTACAAAGGTAAGTCATAACCTACCTAGATCGCAGAGCTGGAACATGCATCTACTCTCTTGAGAGCTTTGCCTTTTCTCAACGCCTCCGAACGTTCAAATTCTAGAAATAAGACATTAAGAAATCAGTCAATAGGCTACTTCTTCTATTCAAGGATTTGGAAAATCAACCCACTCCATTATACCCATTGTTTATATTCTAATTCGATAATCATGAGTTAGATTATCATAACTCAAATCTCTAGCGATCATTCAAACCTAGTTAGAGTGAAGTTTTCTCCCCTAAACACTCTTTAAATAGTTTTTAAGGTTAGGGGCTTCCAATTCACTAGCTTCTAGGTCTCAAACTATCAAAAAAATATTTTGTAATCATTCACCTTAGAGTGTTAATTTACCACTTTTAAGCCTAGAAATCAACACCCAATCATTCCCATAACTCTAGCCCTAGTTTCCACAAACCTAGGATTTTAGCTAGAAATTCACCATTAAGAATTCCCCTTGATTCTTAGGTGTTTATGTAATCAAGTGTAAGGTAGAAAGTCAAGGTTCTTATCTTTAGAAGAAATTCGCCTACTACGGGAAAAATCGTCTTTTAAGTTCTTGGAATATCGAGTCTTGTCCATAATGGGGTTTAATCCCAAGTCCGCAAGCCACTTTCTAATTTCCATCCTCCCACTGCAGCGGACCACGCTATGGCAGTCGGGACACCGCTAGCAGCGGGATCCGGCGATTACCTTTCTGGAGCGTTACGACGGAATTGAGCCGTTACCAACTGTCTCATTGCGACGATCCCAATGACGATGTAGCTTCCCCAAAGCCACCAACTTTTATTAAGCTCACTCATGACACTTCTTTATTCTTATTCTAGCCCCTTTAGAGTTTTCTAAGTCGGTTTCTCTTCGTAATGACATACAATTATAGTTTCAACACTAGGAATCAAAATAATATTAGATATCTATTCTTTAATTTTGCGTTGGTTAATTTACACAATGAGAACGTATAACTTTTTGTGTTTAGTTGTGTGATTAATACTTATTAGCGGTATTTAATTTAATATGACTTAGTACTTTTAGAGGTATGGTCATTTTAATTATGACTTATTAATTAGTAATATTTATTTTATGCAATTTTTTTGTTGAATATTTTATCTGATGTCAACACTCGTCTCATATTTTGTATTATTTTCTTCACTAAGAAATATCCTATATAGTTGTATGTTAGTAGGATTAAATACATATTTCAAGTAAAAATTATATATTTTTGCATAGAAAACTTTTATCGATAAAAACTCAAAATATATAGAAAAAATTCAAAAAAATTGAAAAAATCCAAAATATTCGAGGTTGACAATTTCAATTTTTATTGATTTAATTTAATTTTATTGACAATTTCAACTTTTATTGATTTAAATAGAATAAACTATTAAAAATGATAATTGAGATTAAAATAAATATAATGTTTATTTAAATTTATGAAATTAAAAATAAATATTATTATATTGACACAATAGCTAAATTTTATATCTCCTGAACATGCAAAGATGATGAAATTACTTAAATAGTTGTACAGTATTTATAAAAGTATATATTTTTATCATATGAGACAAGATACAAATATGTTATGTCCTATCACACGACTTTTTAATAAACAATATTATTGGTATGCTTTCTTCTATCGTTTTGAGTATTTTATCATGATTGAAATTTGTCTAATTTTTATTGATTTAGTCTAAATCTCCTTGTTACGTACCATACTAAAATCAATTAAATATTAATTTAAAATATTTTATTTTTTCATATTTAAGTTATAAGTTTAGATATTTAAAAAATTATACAATTGAAGATTTTTGTATAAATTACAAAAATAAAAGTTATTATAGATGCAATAATTGAAAAAGAATAAAATAAATTTTGATTATTGAATAGGGGTGATAATTTTAAAATTAGCATTAATAACATTAACTTTAAAAGTTTCTAAATTTTATTATTTATACAATCTCCCTCTCCCTTCGCTCCTCAGCCCCCTTCCCCTCCGCGTTGTAAGCATCCTCCTCCTCTGCTACTATCACCTCCTCCTCTGTCACTATCATTGTTTCACTCCTCCCTCCTCCATTCTCAACATTACCCCCCCCTCTTTTCCATCATCACCATCACCACCTCCTCCTCTATCATCATCACCACTTCCTCCCTCCCACTCTACCGTTATCACACTACCTTCGACTCCTCTACTTTCTTTACCTCATTTTCCATCCTTCACCTTCTGCCCGGAAAATCAAATAACTATTGAAGTTGCTACAACTACACTAAAGTTGTTGCGACAACTCAGTTGTTAAAGTTGTCATAGCAACTTCAATAATAAGCGATGAAGTTGTTACGAAAATTATCACGATAATAGAAATAACTATCGTGATTGTTCGGCAACTTCAACATAGTTGTTTCGACAACTATTATAATCATTTGATTTTCTATAATTTCTTTCATTTTCTTGTAAAAAATCAAAATTTTCACAACTAAGTAAAGTAATCCGTAAAAAAAGAAGAAGAAGAAGCGAAATTTAAAAAAATGAAAACATTGACAACAATGACGACGGTAAAGAAAAAAAGAAAAAATGGTAGAGAGTAAACTGGAGCAAGAAGAGAAAAAAGTGAGATAAAAGGACAAAAAAGAGAGGTAAATTTGAAATTGAGGAAAGTCTTTTTTAAAGTTATCGAAATTTTAATCTGCACCCTAAAATTTTTAATTATTCTAATCAGATTCACTCTTTATTTAATAGAGAAGGACCTAAAATGCCTCTAAACTATGAGATTTGGTATAATATTATCCTCCATTTACCTATCGAGTCAAATATGTTCCTGACGTTAATCTTTCGAGCTAAAAATACCCTCCATATTAACTTTTCGACTCAAGTCTACCTTTCTTAGCAATCTCCTTAAAACAAAATATATGTGCATATTTGTTAATTTTACATTTCAAATCTTTAAGTTTGTATTATTATCGTTGGGTTGGGGAGGAGGGTATAGGAGAAAAAAATTATTTTCTCTGCCATAAGTTGAAAAAAATTAAAATTTATAATGATGAGCAATATCTAATAAGAAAAAAAGGGGAGGGGGGGGGAGGGTTGAATCTGGATGGCACTGAGTGAGGGTAGAATAGACTAACTTTTTCTCATTTGATTTTTAATTTATTTGAAACTCAAATTAAATCAATTATATGTGATCATATTAAATAATTTAAATTATTTTGATGTAAAAGGACCTAAAATACTTTGAACTATGAAATTTGGTATAATATTGCTTTTTGTCCACCTCCTTAAAATGACCATTAAAAATAAGGAAAAGATTTAGAGTTAAAAAATTAATATCAAAAGCTTTTTTAGCTCGATAAATAAATAGAAGATTATATTATATCAAATCTTATAATTCAAAATATTTTAGACCCTTCTCTATTTATTTAATATCAAATCAATATTAATTTTTGTTTAATTCGAGACTTGAAAGATATTTTTGACTCATTTTCTTTGCTTTTCCGAAGAAAAAGATTTATCAACAAATTATTATATAATTGAACTAAAACAACAATTAAAATAATAAAGGAATAAGTTTAATATATTTGTAAACTATTAGGGTGGTGTTATGAAGCAAAATCTCCAACCCCCACGGTGAATTGGCCGGTAGCAATATTTCTCTCTTTTATTCTTCAAATCCTTCTCCCTTTCCAGCTCTCTCTTTTTAATCTGCATTACTAAATAAAATAAGGCTGAAGACTTCCTTTTTCTACAAAATTAAATGCCAATTCACCATTAACATCACCTCCATCCTCACCAAACTTTACTCGCCCACCACCCACTCCGCATCTAAACTCAAAAAATACTTCAAACACATTTAACTAAATTCACCCAAAAACTTCTTCTTTCATTTCCAGCACCTTCCGATCTTCACTCACAAATTCTTATTCTCTTTTCCCGACTCTTGCAATTTTCGGTCACTCTCGCCTGAGCAAGATTCTAATTAGCTGACTACATTCCAGAAGATGGTCTCTTTTTGAGGTTTTTTCTGGTCCTTTACTTTTCTCAAAGAAATCTCTGTCAAAAAGAAAAGAAAATTGTTTTAGCATACAGAGGAGAAAATGCTTGAATTACAGAGTTTATTGAAGGAAAAATAAAAAAGAAGAATACGTGTAAGAGATCTAGCAGGTGTGTCTAGAACACCCAACACTGTGAAACTGGTTTTATATGTTTCAGGTGGCCCGTAAAATTTAACTAATTTAAATTACCGGCTTCAACCTAAATAATTTTCATCCAACTTCAACTTCAACTTCAAATATGTCCAAACATGAAATAAATTGACTTATCAAAAGATATATGCACAAGCACATAATTCCCTCATGATATGCATTTTCACAATTTCTGCAACAAGCAAAGATCTAGAGAGCTGCTTCAAAAGGAGAAAAAAAATTGCAGAAATTCCCATATGTAAGCGACTCACAGAAACACACATAGCAGATTAAAGATCTGTTGCCCTTCAAATCTGCGGGCGCACTATTACATTAAATAAAAGTGAAACGTTAAAAACAACTTCAGCTCAAACTCGCAAAAGATGAGTTAAGAAGATTAACAAAAAAGATTACCAGTATCTTACATACCAGAAACTACAGAGCAAAATGGTTCACTATGTAATCTAGTATTCAGTTGTAGAAAAAAAAGGAAAATAAATAAAAGTACAATCCAGCAGCTAGTGCGGGAGTTCAAAACAGGAGATAACATCATAAACACAGGTTTTATGCAGCAGGAGAGACCTCAATTGCAGGAGCAGCTATCATAGGAGGAGGAACAAACTCTTCTTCCTCCTTGGGTGGATGAATAGTCACCAAATCTGGCAATGGAGTCATAGGCCCTTGTTTGCCACTTAGGATCCCAGTCAAGCATGATCTTGACTTTGATACCGACACACCCTATCAAGTAAATAGACAACAGCATAAAGTGCCAGCAATGTTTAATAACAATAACAAAGCTGCAGCACAAAAATAACAGTAAGTTAACAGATTATAGTAAAAATATATGAAGACAACATACTAACCTGCCTAAGTAGCACATGCCTAACAGCTGAATCAATGTATTCTTTAACAGGTTGACCAGAAGAAATCATGTAACCATCCTTAAACTTCATGGACCCAGCACGCTGAGCACGGAGCTTTCCACTAACAATCACCTAAAGAAAAAGAGACCCATATAAAAAAATCTTTAAAGAACATCTATGAGATAGATATAGAAAGAAAATGACACCCAACAAACCTCACATCCCTTTGCTCCACTCTCCATTACAAATCTCAGAACACCATAGCAAGCCCTATAACATGACAAAGTTTAAGTTTGGAAAAAGAATTATATCAAACAGTGCAGACAGCTGAGGATTTGATCATGACATGCAAATTAAACTCCAACAAAAATTACCTCATGTTGAAGAAAAAACATGCAACATAAATATTTGACTAAATTAACAAATATAATTATTTCACACATATTTTTACATGGCAAAATCTGCTTTCGATAGCAATGATGCAACCTTAAAAGTTGTCACCTTAATGATTGATATCATCTCACCTTGGTCAAGATGAAGATGCATGCATATTGTAGACCAAACAAATGGACCACCGATTGGGAGATAATATTTTGTGTCGAGTACATTTGTTACTAACTACACCTAGATGCATGCATATTATGAACCATGTGCTGTCATGAGACCCAAAATGGACAACCATATTGGAAGATATTTTGTATCTGTACATTTCGTAACGCGTCTACTGTATCAGAAAGTTTGTTTTCCTCACAGGTATCTACGGCATCAGAAATTACCCCACTTTTTTTTTTTGGAGAGAAAGTATCAGGTTTCAGAAATTTCCCCACCTAGATTCATCAAAAATGAAATCAGGAATAAATATATTTCTCTGATTCCTAAACAGATGGGATCAGATATAGTCACCCTCAGACACGAGAAAGGTACTAGCATATACCAGCTCGCTGTAAAGATGACTTTCAAGTTAGAAACAAGGAAAAACTAGGCAGGGAACAATTACAGCAAGCAACAGACCTTCGGACAGCAAGTCCTCCAAGTAGCTGTATCGCAATGATTCTGCCTGAGCAATGGCACAGAGACCCCTGGCCATTTGACTTTCTCTCTGCATAGAGCTCAACAGTGTTCTCCTCGAAATTAAAACGCTTCTGAACAACTGAAGTCAGCTCCTAATCCTCTACCTTTCTCACCTGTAAAATACAGACAAACACACCATTATTGAACTAATAATAAAATCAATCCATTAAAAACACCTACTTCCAGCTCCATCTATATCAGCAAGGATGATTCATTTGCCTCCGCATTCGAACTAATTATCCTATTTTACTGCGTTATCCCAAAATGTTTCCCATTTCCAACATGAAAAGCTTTTTTCAGTACCCTCTTTGATATTCTTGCAGCATTTTATGATACAAGAAAGTACAACAGGACACAACATCACACTAGGACAAGTTTAATCTCTCTTAAATATAACCTTTACCTCCAATTAGGACCCCATTTTATCTAGCTACAAATTAGCATCTATTTTGAGCAACGTGTCCTCTAAGACAGCTAAATGGGATGGACAGAGTAATCTGCATGGAACGACACACACGGCATTCAGATTTGCTTTATTGCAGCAAGTTCTCAAGTATTCTACAAAAATTAAAATCCTTATTTTAAATGCATATAAATCTCATCAAGGGTTTATGACTTTTAACCCGTGGTATCGGGCCAGCTGCACACACCTCATCTAACTCACTGGCATACCTGCTACTTCCCTGAAACTAATCTCATTAAGTGTATAATTTCTAGTTAAAGAGTGAGACTGCACCAAAACATTGGTTGATTACTAGAGTTTACATACTGGGATTCAACTAGAAAGATTAATCCATCTTTCTTGGAAAGATAAACTTGTTTGTACACAAGTTTGGTATAAGCAAATACATACGGGTAGAATGTTTAATTATGTCTAGTCTGCTAGCTGATGCCGGTAACTCTTTACTGTCAATGGAACCATTTATAAGTTTAATTCTAATACTCAATCTATTTCATGAAGGAAAAAACAACTAAAATCGACTGAAAATATAATACTGCTAATAGAATTCCTGAGGAAAAAATGAATTAAAATTTGGACACAACATTGCTTCATCTTCAGTTTAGAAAAAATAAATAAATAACAAGTGATATTTTTGCTTCTAGTGTTACAGTGCTTGTAAAATGATGAGCATATATTTATATACGAGAACATTCTGAATACGAGTGGCTCTAATGATGATTTCAGTTCGCATGGGAGTAACCTAACTTCAACTCCCGAGAAGTAACCATCCTCCATAGCTCTCTTGTCAGCACTTCGTTCAACTCCGCAAAAAACACTCCATCCGCTACAAACTAAACACATACAAAATCAATCAAGTCATACAAGAAATTCAGTTAGATCTAAAATCTCACATTTCTTCTTCGAAAAATTCAACTGACATTTCGAAAAATTCAACTGACATACCTTTCGCTTTTTACTAATCTGAGTCGTCATGTTGATTAGGGTTTGCGGCCCATAGCAGATACAAGTAAGAAGGCAGTGAAGAGGTAAAGCTGTAGAAAGAGATAGGATAAGGAAGAGAGGGTTTGTCAAAGATTTAAGCCAGGTTTTAAATTGGGCTGTTAATCATTTCATATTACTCCAGCCTGCTTCTGAGATTTGGGCTCGGTGTAGGTGTATATTTTTAAAATTTAGAATTGGGCCCTTATAGACCATTTTATACAGAGGAATTGATACAAAAGTGTAAGTGCCAGATGTAATTGCCATTTTAGAAAAAATTTCAGAAATTGCAATAATTCGAAAGAAAATAGGTTTAAGTAGCAATATTTTACTTATTTATATAAAATGATAATATTTTATGTGTCATGTGTTGTATTTATCATAGGTAAAACATATCAAAATACAAATACAAAATCTGGTTAGGTGAGTAATTTTAGGGATTATGTTTCACATAAAAAATCAGTTACTATTCACTCAGTGATAATTATTGCGTTCTTAAATAAATGGATTCTAATAATGAAAAATTCTTATTTACCATAACAACTTGTAAAACAAAAATAGAAAAATTAATTTATTTCCTGTTACATAATAGTAAATAAAAGAAAGAAATAATAAATGAATAGTTTGTATCATAAATCTGAAAAAATACTTATACATGTAGTTATATATATACAGCATATATAAAATTCTTAAAAGCGGCATAAATGATTAGAGTATTTGAATGTATCAAAAAGTACTAAAATGTATTTCTGCTAAAATAAATGGTATCTACTGATAAATACATAATCATTCAAACAAAAAACATATATGTGTATTATATATATTTTATATGTAAAATTAAGAAAATGACATAAATGATTATGTATTTGAATGCTTATCAAATGATACTAAGATGTATTTCTTTTAAAATAAATAGTTTCCACTATTAAATATATAATCATTCAACAAAACACATATATAAGTATTTAAATGTATCTGTATATGTAAAATTACGAAAAATGACATAAAAAGTTATGTATTTGAATGTATCAAATGATACTCAAGATGTATTTCTGCTAAAATAAATAGTTTTCAATGATAAATACATAATCATTCAACCAAATACATATATAAGTATTTATATATATAAAGAAACAAAAACTTGTTTTGTGTTTGTTGAGCGAAGTTTTGCCATTTGTGCTTATATTAGTTGCTTTTGGCTTTTGGGTTCCTTCCTTAGAAGCCAAAGATACATCTTTAAATTTTGCTTCTTTTTTTTCAACAATTTCTTCCTTTCTTGAAGAGTTGGATGATTCAACCTTTTCTCTTCATTGTTCTTGAACCTTGGTCTTTTTCAACAACCATGGGACTAGATTGAGTAAGTGCGTCTGAAATTTCACCATGAATTTATGTGATTAATAGATCAAAAGATGGTGCATGTCCATTTAAATCAACTATTGAAGATATACCTCTTGTTAATCGCTTGGATGGTGTATTTTTTGTCATTGATGAAGCTTTGAATAATTAAAATACAAACTCTAAAAATAAAAAATACACGGTAGAAAAATTAAATGTCAAAATACATATAATACATAAACTTATAAAAATACGAATATAATTTTCAATATCGAAAATAATTTGCCCGATTAACGAAATTTTCATAAATCTGTTTGGAATTCAAAATATCATAAAGATTTGATTACAAAAGAAATAATTAAATTAAAAAATAAATGAAAATCATGAATGGAACTTACTTGATTTAAAAGGATTCTATAGACAAGAATGGTGGATAGGCAAGAACCGTGGGTTTGTTAATGGAGGAAAAATCGAGTTGATGATGAACGAGGGAGAGAGAGAAGATAGAAGGGGGTTGGTTGAATTTATTGGAGGATTTTACGGCATTGAAAGACACGGTAGCAAAAATAAGTGCAAAGTAAAAAAGTAAAATATGGCACATTAAATGAAATAAGCTATAATATGTAATTTTTAAAATTGTGGTCATTATATGTAAATAGTTTCATAATTGTGCCATGTTATGTAATTTTTCCTTTTTATTATTCAACAAATATTAGCAAAATTCTAGCCTCAAATTATAGGCATATTATAGCCAAAAGGCAATAAAACAATCTCTATTAAATTTATAAAAGAGTTTTAACCGTAATCCTTTTTACTCCCTGAAAGAAAGAAGAGTTGCCTACAATTTTTCACTTTATTGCACCATTATAAAATTAATTTCTATATATTCTAGAAATCTACTGCATATATCACGTTATTATTTTCTTAAAACTAGGGATTCGATTTTCTTTATCTAGCTATTGAAGTTGTCCCATATTATTTTGAGTAATTTTTAGTTAAAATATAATTAATTTTTCTAAAATTAAGAATTTTAATTTTCAAAAATTAATAAATATAAAAAATTTATGATTTTTTTAATATATTATTTATATATCAAATTAATATCTTTAAAGAGTTATTTAATTAAATTAATATTTATTTGTTTATTATTTAATTTAATGATTAATTTTGAAATTCATAATTATTTAATTATCTTGTTTCCATATTCATGTATATAAATTTGTTAGGTAAACGTGAGCTATTATTTACAATAAGAAAGATATGAATGCAAATAAATGTATACCACTTTATCAAATAAATACAAATATATACTAATTTATAAGTATGTCGCGCCCCATTTTTCTACCTCATTAGGCTTTTTTATCGGCTTAACACTTATAGTGACCCTGTAATGATGAGTGACAATGTGATCGGTTACGTAGGTCAGTGGTTGAATTACTACGCACCTTCTGAAGATGTTCAATAAGCCAAGACAGTAGCAAATTACATCCTTTAAAATGTTTGAACCCATTTTTGCATTTTTCCAAGGCTCGATAAATGTCGCCCACAATCATTGAGATAATTTTACAAGGTCCTTTGTCAACACCTTTGCACAAAGGCATGGCCAGACTGAAATAAGACAGATATCAATGTATTCCTCTCAGCTCCTGGTAGGAAGACCACCATTATAAGAAAATAAACAATGAATGCAAATATTCTCTTGCTGATCCCACAATTTCGGATCGAGACTCTCAACTTCGTAAATCTCATGAGGCGAATTGTGAACAAACTGTTGAGTAGATAAGTTTCGGCATCTTTCCCTTCATTACATAGGACACCATATGGCTACCTTACAGCCCACAATTTGTCACGCACATCTTCTAAGGTGACCCGTTTTGTATGATCATCTCAGCCTTTTTTCATTTCCCGTTCCTCCATAGCAGGCTCACGTTTTCTACATGTCCTCCAATTTCTTCTAATAATGGTGTCATCTCATGTTACCAAATCGAAAACAACTTCTTTTTCATCCCAAAACGCGGCGGCCGCTTCGATAAGTTCTCGACACGGAGTAGCTTGCATGAGGAGAAGGCAAGTGTCCCAGCCATTTCTTACCTCATTTTGGCCATATTCACCTAAATCAACCCATCAAGATTTCATTCCCACGAGCATGCACCAAACTATGCTAAATCTCGGATATGATGTAGGGGGCTCATTGTACCTGCATCACAAACAAGGTTAAACTAACCTACCCACCCAAGAGCAAAATGACATTACTTAAATATGTTCTTTCTCAAAATGCACATAATTTATGGTTCGTCTTTCTCGATTTAAAACCTTAAGATTCAGAGGCAAGGTTTCACTATTAATCTTGGCCCAGCGTCATGGACGTTGTGATTTTCTAGGTTTTGATATGAAGTGTATGTCTTATTAAAGGCATACACGGTCAAAAGATCTAGGAATAAGAGTGGGCATGACACGGTTCCTCCAGGGGCAACTTGGGAATTGAAAGTCATGGCGAAGTGACCTTGTGACGTCGACCAAATCATGAGACATTCCTCGAAGGGTGTTTTAATAGTGAACGACCATGAAACCGTGCAACCATTATCAAGTGTGTGACAGTAAGAGATTCCCAAGTGGAGGAAAGTATGAGCGTAATGACAGTTTAAGGAAAAGAAAATTAGGCGGATAATTAGTATTATAATATTATAATAAAATAAGGCAGGATAAAAAACAAAAAAAATGTTAGTAACTTCATGTTAAAGGATAAAAACACATAATAAAAGCAAAACACACATAAAGAAATAAGCAATCATCAAGGAACAGTAAAGATATAAAAGTGGAAAAGATTGAGTATTGCAAGAAAGCAAATAAAAAGAAAGGAAAGTTTCAAAAAAGCAAATGAAGCCTGGCAACAATACGTTGTGGTTAGAACCTAAATTTTCGGCCCAGTCGTCATCAGCATGCGCCTCATTTTCGCGAAAAATGAAACTCGACATGTGACAACTCTTTTAGGATCATTTACTATACGAAAAGTCGCCACCCTAACGAATTAGGTGCCGAGCCCGTTCTACATTAAAACTTATTTGAACTAGCCTAGGTGGCAGTCGGGTAGAGTTGAGGTTACCTCAAAGAAGGTGTTGAGCACCTTTCGAGGTCCATAAATATGGGTCCCTTTCGAATTCGTTAATTATGTGGGTTTAACTAATGAGCAAAGCAGAGTATCTTTTTTAACTTAAGTTATTTAAATTTAAACTAAATTGATAAATGCAAGAATATAAAGAGCCTAATGGATATAGGTTATATCTTAAGTAATATTTCACAATCATTTAGATTGCTCGTATTCAGCGAGCACATACTATGCTATCCGCTACCCACTAATTAATTAATTTTAATTATTAATTTTTTAATGTTAATAAAAACAAATGAGGCTTTAGTGGCTAAGTATTGTAAAATATTGCTATATTTTAAGTTTGAATTCTTGAATATTTGAAATTCCAAATTAGGGTTTTTTAAAGGTGATTAAACGTCAGACAACATACAAAACTAAAGAATATAATTAATATACAAGGTCTTAAGCCTCTATATTGAACCTATGAACATGATTTCTAATGAGTGTAAGTAGATCCTAAAAACATGATTTCTAATGCAGAAATGTCAGATTATATATATATATATACAACATATAATGATCATTTATGAATAATTGCTAAATGTGGACAGATTAATGAAGAAGGTGACTTCTAAACAAACATAAGAAAATTAAAGCATGCTAACAAAGTATACATTGAATGCGGAAGTGCTTTCAATTGGGGTGAGTATCTTATGACTTATAAGTTATTATTCTGATAGATAAGACTCTACGTGACTGTTTAAGATGTTAGAGAATCTAATGCATGTGATATTAATCTCATAAACATAACACAAAAACAACCATTAAAATCCTTAAATCGATATTGTTGGATCAAGCAAGTTAAGCATATAGTTAGAATCTATAGGCATGGACTCTAACATAAACTATGACATATAAAAACTCATTGGCATGGAAAATCTGTGACTTAATTGAGTCATAGTCAAACTAGGTTTAAAAAGGTTGTTATTAATCCATTTGAGAACCTATATGCAGGATATATGTAGAGCAGTTCATTAAGCATGTCATTTCGTTAATCTTAGGAGCAGCTTAAGAATATCAATGCAAGTTAGAATAATCCTGTATGCGATTTACTAATTATTCACACATAGATCAATACTTCAAAACAAATCATTGTAATTCCTATAAACATGGTGTCTAACAAATTTTGTTATCTTGTTTCATAGTCTAGTGCAATTTCAAATTATATTAGTTAACAGTTGCTTACGGGAAGAACTTAGTACGTTGCGTCGGTCAAAATCATATAGGTATAACAGAATTAAGTTCAATTGGTAGATTATATGTGCAATAAGAGGCAGAACTAAATTAGATTCTTGAATCGGATACTAACAGGCAGATCCTTAACAGATTCAGTAAGTTGCGATATAACAAAAATGCTTGCATATAAACACCGGATAAAACCCCGCCATCTGATTTCTAATTGAAATAATCGAATTCGTGGTATTCCTATAGGCAAAATTTCTAAGATTCAAACACAAGACATATTTCAGGTTTGATCGTTTAAAATCCTATAGGCATGATTTCACAAGCGTTGCGTATGTTTGTAAAATCTATGGAAGAAGCATGCTTTTAAGGCGAGTTTTGCTTGATTTAAGAAAAACAATAAAGAAACATAATCTCCACCCCCATAAACCCCTTTTCACTATTATTAGAGTTTTACAATCATTATAAAATTGAAGAATATAATAATAATACAACATAAAAAAAATTAAGGGCTGAAATCCACAGTCCTTCTGCCGGGCGACTCTTCATCCCAAATTAGAAATAACACATTAAACAAGTAATACAACAAATATACGCGTACAAATATATATTTGAGAATTCATAAGTTACAACTTATTTAATTAAATCTTTTACAAAATACTTATACAAACAAGTTTGAATTACAAAAAATTCAAGCATGTTTATGAGACCGCAAAATATTTAAAATTCATATTTATTATAACATGATACAAGTACGAGTTTGCACATCGTATTATCAGAAAGTAGCATAGAAAAGTAAACTGTCCAGGTTGATCAGTAAAAGGAATAAAAACCTTAACAGCAGTTTCAGAAAGGCTTTTCTAATAATTGGGACCAAACCTCAACACGTCAAGATTACAGGGGATCTCGTGGATCCCGAGCGAGTGCTGTGTGAGCGGGTAAGAAGAAATTATGAATTTAGAAGGAGCATAACAATATTTTAGAAGTAAAAAAAGTAATATTGTGTCTATGACAATGTTCGAATGACTTCTAAAAGAGAGGAGCAGGCTACTTTTATAGCAGGAGTAGGAAAAGTTTAAAGGGAAAGGGAATATTAAAATCAATTTCAAATAATTACTACCATATGCAAATAAATTAATTAATTTAATAAAAATAAATCGAGGGAAAGAAAAATCTCTTTATCATAATCGTAAATATTGGCGAGAGAGGAAGAATTAGTCAATCTTAAATTAAATTAAATCAAGCTGTCATTTAATAATTTTAAAAATACAAAGTTACCATAATTTTATACTCTTCTTGTGAATAGAGGAAAGGAAAAATATAAAATAGTGCCGCGGTAATGAATAGCCAATCAATTCCAAAAATAATAGAAGTTAAATTAATTAGAGAAGAAAACAAATAAAAAAATTTTTTATCGTATATAGTGAATACTAAATTACTCAAAATTCTGGAAATAAAAATCTCATTATCATATTTAATATTTTTTTACATATGAAATAGCATAATAGTATGAGAAAAAGTAGAAAAATAAAAAAATAATTCATATATAAACATAATGTCTGTCAAATACAATCAAACAATAAATTACCAAAATTTTAGCAAGCCCAAATACTTTACAATAGTCATATAAATATGATTCTAGAGATAAAAAGCAGTCACTATTGCAATAGTTTGGGGAAAGAGAGAGCAACGAAATACTGCTGCAAATATATACATATATGCATATCAAAAAAATCCAAACAACGGCAAAGACTTTTTCATAGAAATCAACAAAACATTGATATACATATGTGCTCAAACATAACTGTGCGATGAGTACTTACAAGAATATTAGGATAGATTAGAAGGTAAACGAGCAACATCTTATAATCATTTAAGGATTTTAGGAATATTTCGGAGGCACACACTTAATAATTTAAGCATGTCGGACTAACACATCATGACCACATCTGATTAAATTTTTAGATATAGCTAAAGATGGGTAATAACAAAGGAAAGTCTTGAAAAATCAATAGACAAACATGGACAGATCTCACGAGGATGTGTGAGAAATGAAATAAATCAAATTGATTGTTTTGCGCGGCAAGGAGAATATATTTTGTTGTGTGTTCGTTGGAGTGGTAGAGGGAGAGTTAGAGAGAGGATAGGGGAGGCGCCAGTCTGGGCAGCGAAGGTCT
This sequence comes from Datura stramonium, assembly GCA_018107945.1. NCBI lineage: Eukaryota > Viridiplantae > Streptophyta > Magnoliopsida > Solanales > Solanaceae > Datura > Datura stramonium. The sequence goes on along the minus strand of JACEIK010001452.1, from coordinate 252,903 downwards.
GGTGGTTCCAGGGGTGAGACAGATGCGGAAAGGTGTGCGCGGTGGTGGTGCGGTGGTTGTTTTGACGCGATTTCTTTGGAGATATTCCGGCGGAGAGAGAAGAAAAAAATGGAGAAAGAAGAGAGTGGGGGAACGCGCTAATATTCTTCGGTCACAGTGGCCGGAAACAAATGCGAAACGATGAGATTGAGAGAGAGGAGGTCTAGTGCATTTGGGTTTTCTTGCGGAGATCGTAGTGGTTAGGGTGTGGCTAACGGCATTGGGTGGTTCCCGGCGAAAGTTCATGGAGTTCATGGAGAAAACGAGGTAGAGAGGGAAAGGGGTTGTGGCGCGGTGAGATGAGGAAAATGAGGTTAGGTTTAGGATTTTGGGTGGTAAAAGTAGAGTAAATAAGGAAAGCGTAGGGTTTCATCCTTAACCGTTGGATCGAATGTGATGGAGGGTTAAGATTAGAAGTTATAAGGATGGTGGGTCGGGTCGGATATGTCATGGGTTGCTGGTTGGGGTAATGGGTTAGGAAGTGGTGAATTTAAAAGTGGTCAGATTTTGACAAAAAGAGTGACTAAAATTGTCATGAATTAAATGAAAATTAGTTTAGATTTTAAATAAATTAGATGAAAATCAATTTTTTCGATTCGGTTCGATCTATGATTTTTCATTCATGGACGTTGATAAGATCCATCCATTTGTAGCACCTTAGGATGACATAGCCTTAAAAGTGAGGCGAGTTCAAACGAGGAAAGACTTGAGTAGATACCTAGAGCGAGAGATGAGGAAGGGGGCGTAATGTCGGCGAAATGCTTCGGGGAGGTGAAAATAAGCATAGATCAGGAGATTCGAGAATAGAGCGGCGGCACTGAGCTGTTGTAAATCAGCTAGAGCGAGCGAGACAACCTGGCGAACTGAAACATCTTATGCTTGAAGGAAAAAAAAAGCAAAAGCGATTCCGTAGTAGTGGCCAGGTAAGAATAGGAGCAGCCTAAACTGTGGCTGGGATTGTGGGAGAGCAATACAAGCGTACGTCTTCTTCAGGCGAGATTGAAATTAGCTGCTATTAAATTAGTAAAAAATATTACATTTGTAAATAGTTTAATAAATAGATAATACAATAGTTAATTATGACCAAAATTATATCAACATAAATAATTTATAAAATTTAAGTAAAATCAAGTAATATTATTACGTAAATAGGTTTTATAAAATTTAAGTAAAATTATGTAAGAAATATTATCATGTAAAAATTTATGAAGTTAAGTAAAGTATATATTTTAAAATAAAGGCTTGTTTTATTAAGTACGTATATATATATTAACACAAAATGTACTACACATGACGCAATTACCTAATATCGAAAAAATTAATAAACGAAAACTAAATATAAATAAAAAATTTAAAAACTATAATTTGAAATGATTATGAAAATTTAAGAGTTATGATAATTAATTATTTAAAACTGTTAATGTGAATAAAATAATTACGTGAAAAGATAAATTTTTAAAAAGCAGTGTATACTGCGTAGGGAGATCAAATTGGGTGTCAACAAAGTAAATGTAAAATAATGAATATCATAAACAAAGGTAAATGGTGATTACAAACCAATGTAGATTTTATATATATATAATTTTTTTATGTTTTTAATTAAAAAAAAAATTTAATGTATATATATAAATATGTGTACAACTGATTTATGTATACATAATAAATTAAAATATACTATTTAAAACCTCTTGATATATACTATAATATGATTACACAAATATAAGAAATTATAAAATAAGTTAGGTATATATTAATTTAATGTATCTATATATAATGTATAAGTTGATTATGGATACATAACGATTGACACAATCGATTAATATATACATACATGAATAAGTGCATATATAATTAATATATATATTTAGATGATGTATATTTATAATTAGATTCTAAATATACATTGTTTGTGTTAAGGTTGTATACACAATGTATGTTGTATATATACTTATGTATATATATATGTGTGTGAGTGTGTATTTGCGTATATATATATATATTACTGTGTATCTATTCTAGTAAATGTATACACTCATAAATTAGCAATATGTACATATCGAATCAATAATACAATCATATATTTTTAGTATACATAAAAATTGCTGCGTATTCTGACTTTTTCTTGGCGACGAGTTTAGAATTTAAAATTTCATATTTTTTATTTTTTTTGTTTGATTAATCAATTATTGATCGTTATCAGTTCAGTTATTGGGTTAATCGATAAGATTTCTACGAATTCAATAAGGTTCTTTTAATAATTTTTTAACCTTAACTGCAATTACAAAAAATCTTGCATGTTAGATAAATACGGTATATATACATAGAAAAAATACACATATAATTAATATATATATTTAGATGATATATATTGTTATAATTTGATTATAAATATACATTATAAAATTCTAAATATACATTATAAATGTTAGAGTATGTATACATAAATGTGTTGTGTATATATATTTTTAGTATACATAAAACAATTACTGCGTATTTATCTAGAATGAAGTCTTAGAGTTCTAATGGAGATATTTTAAGGAAGAAGAAAAAAAGGGAATATTTCTAAGAGAGAGAAGAAAGAGAAATAATAGAAAAATAACATGAAATAAAGACACCTAAAAATATTCATATTTTTACTCCAACTTTTTTCAATCAAAAGTCGTGCAAAATTAAATAAAACAAACTTAAAAAATTTTCTATTTTTACTCAACTTCTTAAGTCATTTACTGTCACTTTTACTGACTCAATAAATATTAAAAAGACATTTTATGCCAATTAATAAAATCATGGCCATTTAATAACAATTAAGAGTTTAAGTGTACATACAATGTCATTTTTCCTTTTATATGCAGAAAATTATAGAGTAATTTTCATAAATAGCAAAGGCTTGGATCATAATTATAATTAATAGCTATAATTTGTATATTTATAATTTATAACAACTCTTCAGTGATTTGTCAAGCATGTATCTATGATACATGTGCTATGATTGAGGAGAAAATCGGACAAGAATCTTTTAAAATAATATAATTCAGTAAAACGGAAGAGAAAACCTCTTCCCCTATTCAGTACAAAAATAGAACACATGATTTGAATTCTCTGTTCTTCTTCGATTTTTCAAACTCTAATAGCAATGGAAAGGTTTAAAAATCAACTGAAATATGCACTTGAAGATATTTTATCAATGAATCTAAATAAAGAATGAAAGATTATATCATTTTATAAAATTTATTGTGTATCACTTTTTTTAGCTTTTTGTTTGTCCCGTATCACTAAATAAAGAATGAAAAATTGTATCATTGTATCATTGTGTTTCTAATGAAATATAATTAGATGTATGTATTTATACAAGATGAAGACATTATGTATCAATATATATCAATCTGATAACAACTGATATATACTATGTTAATTACNCTAATTTTTATTTATTTATATGGACACGTGGACTATTAGAATCACTCCAAAAATTTAAATGACAAGTTGCTTGGTAAAATATCCAAAAAAAAAATAAATTATAAAGTTTTTTTTTTTTCCACACAAGTCAATCGACTTATCTGGAATTTAGAATTAATTAAAATGTGATTTAATTTTAGCATCTAAGAACATTCATTATGTTGGAAAAGATTAGATTCGAAACTGCAATATCTGATGGTTAAATAAACTAGAACCACATGACATTGGTCGGCTAGATAGAGGGAATTTTATTTTGTTTACCATTAAATTCGGATTTACGTGTTATAAAAATTTATTTTTCAAAGTAGCGTTTTCAATAAAAAAAAAAATTCGTTTTCAAAAGCTTAAATTCGAGACTTTTAATTAAGAATAAAGAGATCTTAATCATTCAGTCGCTGCTAGAAGAAATAAATTCTAAGAATAGATTTAGTATTTTATAGTATCGTTCAGTTGTGTAAATTATTTTTATACAATAAGTACACTTTTAACTCTGCTATAGAAAATTATTAGTCTCATTTTTTAAGTTATTAGGAGTTGTTTGATAGCTGATTTGGAAGTGAGTTGCAGATATAGATCTTTCATAGTAATATTGCGTTTCATAACTGATTAGCAGATAAATTATTCATGTATTATTAAATTAATACGGTGTTTTAGGAACGTGTATAATTAATATATGTATAGGTTATGAAAAAATGTATATTTATTCATAACTAATTCCTGTATACGTACTGATACTTACGTAATCTAACGAACTACTAAACGACCCTTTAATTTCATAAATTACTAAATGCATGGAAACTTAAATACTAATTTTGATTTTTTTTTTCTCCAAAAGATCTGATAGTATAAAAAGAATCTCTATGTATATAAAAGTTAAACAAAGAATCAAAACAATTTGTTTAGCATCTATTCAACTTCATCAACTTTCTAATGAATATTAGAATAATTATATACCAACAAGATGATACAAAAGTTGATAACATACAGTTTCAAGAATATTAACTGGAGGGTGGTGGTGTTGGGGAATATATTTAGAATCAATTTTCTTAAAAAAGAAAAAAGAATCTTATCTTTTTCTTCTTTTGCCTAGAAATATACCAAGAAATATTTACCTAATATAATTACATCTTTTACTATTAATTACCATATATTTGATATATATA
>JACEIK010001452.1:174153-195092 GCA_018107945.1 Datura stramonium | reverse complement strand
CTGTATACAAATTTCGTTTATCTTATCCTTCAGGTGTATGTTGACTAGAGATCATGTTGACACAACTAAAGGCATTTGGTTTTATACATATTCAACAACACAAACAGATAAAATAAAAAAAACAAAAAAAAACATGTATACATAAAAATGCAACCTTGATGTAGAGTTTTTCTATAGATATGAAGCAAAAAAATAAAATAAAGTATCAAGTTCTGTAATGTTGAAAATAATAACTAAAAGTTTTATAGATATGAAAACAAAAAATAATAATAATAAAATATTGAGTTTTGTAATGATGAAAATAACAACTAAAAACATAATTCATGAAACATAAAATTTTGTGCAAAGTATCATACTGCATGTAGAGAGATAAAATAAAATATACATCCTTTAGATAAAGTGTCAACTTTAAAGAACCTTGTGAGGTGCTATTGATTATCTAGTAATATTTTATGTTACTGTCAATCAACAGATATAACAAATTAATCCGCTCTTCATACATATATCTATATGAGTATAAATATTAATTTCTTGAGAATTTAACACAAAATTTACTAGTGAATTTTAAAGATTTATTGGATCAGAAAATTCTCAAGATCAAATATTTATTTTTTTAGTTAGAGATCAATATTTTGGGGCTAACTTGAAATTCGCTCAAGGACCTACTGATTTAGGTAAATATCTAATGCGTTTTCTGATCGGAAAAGTTATTTTTAGAAGAGAAACTATGCGGAATGCCATTTCCGTACCAATGCAAGATATGTTTATTGGACTCTATGTATTAGCGAGCGGAAATCATTTGAGGTATTTGTGTAAATAGATATAATCCTTATAATCGCAGAAACTATCAAAATTGGAAAAGAAGTGACAATAGTTACTATAAATAACGTTCAATATTTGATGAATAATTTGGTAATTTAATTTTTAACTTTTATGATTCTCACTTTTAAAATATGATGATACTATGATGTATGTATAGATATAATAAAATATTAATGTAAAATTATGTTTTTAATTAGATTTTAATTTAGTGAAGGGGCAAAATTATAATCTAATTTTGAAGATAGAAGCTTCCCACTTTTAGGCGTCATTTATTGCACTTAATGGAGGTCTGAATCCGAATGGTTCAGACTTTATGTCATTAAGTGTATTTGTTTTCATTAAGATTTAAACACTTATTTCGTCTGAATGAGTCTTTATCAATAAGATTTAGAATAGAGTCTATCATTGAGAGGTATATTTGTGTGGATAATTTTCACCATAACTCTGTCCACAACCACTGACCACTTCCATTAACCACATCTATTATCACAACCACCACCATTGTTACTAGCACCAATCACCAGTCACCACCACCACCATTGTTACTATCACCAATCACCAATCACCACCACCACCAACTACCTCTGCCACCATTAATGTCGCCAACCACCTCTAGCATCACAACAACTACTGGCAACCACCACCACTGCCAATCATTATTGTCGATTGTTACTGTACATACCACTTCCATTATTACATTATATTCATTGCCACTATCACTCATACTACCACTGTGATCAATCTCTCTATTACCAACCACCTTCACCATTACAACTAGCACCACCGACAATTACTACCAAATCTAAGCAAAAAAAAAAGTAGTAAGAACCAGGAACAAAAAATTACTTGTGAAGGAACAAAAATGGAAAATAAAATAAAAAGTTGATATGAGATGCCCCAATAAAATTGATTATTTGATAATAATTTTATATTAATTTAATATGGTGTGTACAAAAATAAAATAAAAAGATTAATATAAAATGTCCCGTAAAATTGATCATCGGGGCAATAACTTCACACTAAATGTAATGAATATTTTAATATTATAATCAACTCAACCAACAATGAGATTGCTTGATCAAAATTATTTGACTTTTCTATATAAAAATATATCAAACTAATGACTCTCTATATTTAATTCAAAAAATGACTCTCGTATAACAATAAATCAATAAAAATATGTGATAATGTGAGATGATGAAGTACTTTAGTTCAAACAACATAATAATAGTTCATAATATAAATTGAAATCTAAATGTTAAGGCATATCATTATACTTACTTATAAACTTATAAAGAAGAAAATTCTCAGTTAACAACTCTATTAACCGGGGGAAATAATTTAACATATGTAGTCTAGTGCCCCTTTCTATTTAAATGTTATTCAAGAATAATATTAATTATTCAAAATAATAATAGTTATCGATATACATATCTTTTTTACAGTTAATAATCATAAAAAGTTGATTGATATTTTATTCCTCAGAAAGTAGATTTTAATTAAATATTTTGAATTTGGATGCGGAGAATTCTACCTTTTACTCATAGTTATTGCAAATATAAATTTATTTACTGCCTTTGTTCCATTTTAATTGTTAGGTATACTAAAAATAGTTGTTTCAAAATTCAAGAGATAATTGATCATGTTTTTTCAATTCTACCCTTAGTACTTAAAGTCATTCTAAAATGTGAAAAAATATTATTATTGTATGTTTTCAAAAAATTTAATAGGGTTATATTACTCAAATTATCATCCCTATTAATTTTTTTCTTAATGGGTATGCAAATCTAATCAGAATAATTAAAATGGAACAGAGAGAGTAGTTATTATTCATAATTATTTCTTTTTTATTCATTGTTTCTTTCATCTTTTCCCATTAATAGTAATTTTCATGATCATCTTTTTTCTTTATTTCTTTCATATTTTCCCATTAATAGTAATTTTCATGATTATCTTTAGGAAAAAATGTCAAATTACCCCTCTATTTTAGTTTAATAGTTAATTTTACCCTTTGTCATACTACGTGACTACATTTGCCCCCCTCATTATCAAACTATTCACTTCTAACCTCATTTAATGGAAATCCCCAAATAACATCAAATTATCCATTTTTAAAAATAAAAACCCACAAATTCACAATATAACTTGACTGCCCAGACGCAACTTAACCAAAATAGTTCCCAAAAAAAAATTATTTTCAAATCAAATTATCTTAATTCCCACTCCAAAAATAAAAAATTTACCCAAATAAATATTTTGTGATTGACCTCACTGCTTGCAAAATACATAATTACAATTTACATGTAAGTGAAACAGCAGAATTCAACAGACTCAAGGTGTGAAAAAAGAGCAAAACGAAAAGCAAACATTAAGATTATACAAAATTAAATACCCAGAAAAAATTTTAAAAAGTAAAAAATAAAAATAATCCAGAAAAACAAGCAAACAATTAATTGTACGAGATCGGGCAGTTGAGCTCTATTATGGGGTTTATGAGTTTTATTTTTAAAAAATGGATAATTTGATGTGATTTGGAGATTTCCGTTAAATGAGGGGGGAAAGTGAATAGTTTGATGAAGACGGGTACAAATATAGCCTCATAATATGACGGAGGGTAAAATTAGTTATTAAATAGGAAAAAAAAAGAAAAAATAGGACTAATCCTCCGGCACGTGTTGGAATTTTTATAAATTAACTATATATTTTAAAGTTTTCCACCATATCAAACTTGAGTAAAGAATGAAATATCGAAGATAAGATCCATACTAAAATATTAATTTGATCTCAATTCATAGGTTGAAAATATGAACGAATATTTAAGCCAAATATGAAAAACTCTTTTGCTCTCAAATTGTTGACTTCACTTACAGGGTAATAACTAAATGCATATGTAAGATAAAGAATGCTCTTATTTATAAAAAAATAGTGGGGGTTCTCATTAGGAAATAACGGTTGTTTAAGCTTTTGATTTTCTTTTTCATTAGATATTCTTGAAAGATCATGACTTTTGAACCTGCAACATAAATTAAATGAAAACATTAATTCTCTATTATGACAATTATAGATTTTATATTTAATTTAATAGTCTAATAATATTAATTGCAATGTAAATTTTACTCTTTAGTACATAAAATATTATTGAAATAAGTTTAGATTGAAGAACAAAATGATCGTTCAATATTTGAAGAAAAAATTGGTCTTTTAACTTTTAACTTTGAGGCTTTCCACTTTTAGAATAAGTGGCTAGTATATATCTTGGTTCGTTAAGTTAATTAAGTTTAAATGAAATAATGTTTAATTTACTGGCTATTAGCTCACTGGTCGTGAAATGATTAATATGTTTATTCACAATCCTGTGTTTATTTTGGACGTTGATCTGTAGTTGATTGAAATAAAAAGATTTATGAATTGCTTCGATTTAGTTGGGTTCTTTAACCCAAATAATTGAGAAGTTAATTTAAGTGATAATTAATAATGAAGTCGAAAAGCGCTGCTATTAATAAATTATTTAACTAAAATTTTATTATCATGCCTGTTTAGGCTCGAGAAGGATGGTAATTATCCATAAATGCCTCAAAAGGAGGGAGACACAAATCAAATTCGTGATAAGGCTGAAAAGTGCTGCTATCAGTACAACACACATTAATAAAAATAAGACAGTTTGAACAAGTTTATGATAAATCAAAAAAGGCGAGACAAGCAATTTCCAGGCTCATAAGCATAAGGTATTCAAAAGTTAATTTAAGCCAAATATAAGTCAATAAAACGATCTTGCTAGAACCACTGGACTCGAGGGGTGTCTATTACCTTTTCCTCGGTTGACATAATCTCTTACCTAGATTTCTAATTTTCAGACCCAAATAAGGAGTCAACTTTTTTTTGATCGGAGATTTAAATAAGATAATTTGAAACACAAAACTCAATTTTAAATAGTAACTCTATAATAAAATAATTTATTTTCAAACTGTCACTTCAATTAAAAAATCTTTGTTTTAAACTGATCGGGATTTAAATAAGATTTAAACTGATATTTGTTTTATTTCTATACATGAGATTAAAAATCTTTCGCGTAATCATGACATGATACAAATTTAAAATAAGATTTGAATTTGACTTTTTATCTTATAGATAACACGTTTTAAGATGAAAATTTCACGATTCAAAAATTCTAAGCCGTGATGGTATATACCCCCAACTTCGTAGCCAAATCATTCTATTCTACTAAATCTATTTTAATAATTAATAAGCAATAGTAAAAGTCAAAATCGATAACTAAGTCAAAGATAAGTCATAATAAAGAATATGTAAAAATAAAGCGATACGCTGCCCAAAATCTAGACTCATAAATACAAAAGATTCTGAAATACTTTTACAAATTTCAAACAATAACTGTCTGAAAGAGAAAAGAAAGATAAAAGATAGGAATGGAATCAAGTGCCGCCGAATAACCAAACAGCTACCTCAGATACTTCAATCAAGCTCTGATAAACTGCAACTCACCTACCATTGCTACTCGGAATTGAACCTGCACATAACAAATATAAAAAATAAAAATAAATATAAAAATTATGTGTACTCGACAACATCATTGAAATCATGTTTGCTCATATATGAAATTATAATATGTTGAAATTAAGCTTATTAGTCTCTGTAACTTCTAGCTTTTGGAGGTTTGGAATGAAAATTTAAGTGGATTCCTAAGAGAACAAACTAAATAACTATTTTATCCTTCAAGGCCGAACCATCCTGCGCCTAAAATCTCAGGATCTTTCTGTCAATTTCGATTAACGGGAAGCTCCTCTCCATTCGCATTAATAATAGTAAAAGTAAAAAATAAAATATGTGAGATTTAAAAAATAAAAAAGAAAACACCATTAAGATATTTTGTGCTTCGACTATGTAGAATTTCCTTTGAAATTTATCAACAAAAATCCACAAAAACACATTCAAGTTATTTTACTGGTCAAGGTAGTATCAGATTACACTTCCTTTTCTTTATAAGTGGAAGGGAACAAATTAACTCAATTTCCAGAAGAATCCAAACTCAATGGCAAACAAATTTCAATGTCAAACCATTATTAAAACATCTTCTTTATAAATATATCAAACCAATTTCATTTGCATCCATGAAACACTATGTCTCCCAAAATGACTTTTTACCCTAACACCAAAATTCTACTTTCATTTCTTATTTTATCACTCATCAACATTTTGCCAATAACAAATGCTATGAGTATGAGTTTCAATTCAAAAATCACCCTTCGTTTTATCAGTGGCCTCCCTAAAAATACATCTATACTCAAAGTTCATTGTCAATCTAAAGAAGATGATCTTGGAGTTCGTACACTTAGAGCGGGTGACAAATTTGAATTCTCATTTCATATAAATTTCTTTGGGACCACTCTTTATCATTGTAGTTTTTTGTGGGGTTCAAAGTATAATAATTTTGATGTCTTTAAACTAAAAAGCTATTGTGGAACTAGTAAGGTTTTCGTAAATCTCTATTGTAGTTGGTTGATGAAGGATTCCGGTATTTATTTTGCTTTTGGTGCTAATCCTTCACCTAGTGACTTTAAATTTCTCTATCCTTGGAAGTAGATACACAAGGGATGTATTAAATTTCTTTGTTAATTACATGGAAATATCTTTATATCTAAGAAGTTATTTTATAATATAGATTGAGATGTATCAAATGCTTAATAACTAAAAATCCTATATATCATTTGATCTCGCTCGATTATCTATATAGATTACAATTGGTGAATATCTAGGTGTTAATTTGAGGTTAAACTAGCATCAATAGTATGGAAGTAGGATAACAACTTTTTGGATTCTACAGTAGCAGATAATTTTAGAGGATGATAAATATTTGTTGCAGAAATATCGAGGGTTAACAGCTAGTACAATATTACATACAAAGTAAATTACAGAAAAAAATGACATAAGGATTTAATAAGATTCGGGTAAGTCTAATCCTCGAGACAGAAGCAGAGAGAGTTTTTCATTATGAAAGAGAAGAAGTGTACAATATTATCAATCTCTAGTTACATCCCCTATATATAGATATCAAGTAGTGTCAAGCTTATAAGAGAAAGGTTTTCTCAATTCTATAAGGACAATTTATTTTATTTTCCCAGATTTATTAGAACAATGGGTTTTCTAAACCTATATAGTGATTATGGGTTTCATAAATATACAAAAAAGAAATTCAAGACGCAATTAACGAATTTTTGCCTTGTCTTGAATTCAATCTCTTCATCAATAGGAACGACGACTCTTTACCTTGTCCTCAACCCTTGAAAAGGCTCTATTGAGTACTACGCACATCAAGCAAGTCTAGGCAATGCCTAAACTTATCGGCTAAGATTGTCTTGGTTATCATATTAATAGGGCCATCTAGGCCTACAACAGAATTCAACAGTAGATACATGATCCAGACAGGATTCCGACCTACCCAAATAGTCATATGTACACAAAATAAAATAACAGGTAACTTCGGACAATATGAAGCTTACCAATAGCTAGAACTCCGCTCAGCTATGAGGATCGCGAACTACCTGCAGGCATGTATGTACTAAGTATGTAAGACAACAAAAAAGATAAGATACGATATAACAAGAAGGAAACAGAGGGGACACCAACAGATCAATCCCAATATGTAATCAACAATAACAGCTTACAACGCCTTACCCTCAGTCTAGGCTTCCCAACAACAACAGTATCCTCAGCCACAGTCGATTCTTGTATTCAATACACTGCTAACCATAACAAAAAAAATACAATATATGATAACACACAAAATCATCCCTGCCGGAAATAGTCACAGACTTGTAGGCAATCAATATTCACAAATATTAACCTGCTGGAAATATCCACGGACTTGTAGGTCCTCATAAAACCATGAGGTCGACTCTACTGACAACCGTCATGGACTTGCAAGTCCTCACTGATCCTCCGAAGGCAACGCAAACAAAAAGTATACAATAATATCAGATCAACACACAAATATCTGAAACAAGAATGTAACAAAAATCACAAGTTCATACCTTCAATATATAGATGAAAACCAAGAGGAAAGAATACCCAAAAGTTGGTTCACCCGAAACAACCACCGAAGTTGACGGAACAACGAAAACAACACGAGTTACACAATAGATTCGATGATCTAAGTTTGGATTTGAGTTTGGATCATCAATTTCCTTCAAGATGGAAAGTTGATATAATTTCTAGGAGGTTGGGTAGGGTTTACACCGTATAAGTGTTCAAGAAAATGAATTGAAATGGCCTAGGATCATCTATATATAGATTTGGCCTGGCCTCGCACGATGTGCGGCTCCTATTGTCCCCACTTAGCGGCAGGATTGATTTCTTGCCTTCCTGATTCTGTCCTACGTTCAATGCTCCACATATGATATCAACGCCCAATCTTCCCTTGATGTACTATGCATAGTAATAAATTAGATTTATATATTTAAAACTTAATGATTAAATTTATCTAAATTAATTGTAACACCCATATATTTTAAAACGACTAACCTAATAAGTTGAAGACATAGGAATGGGGTCTGATACTACAGAACAACCAAAAAACTACCTCAGATACTTCAATCAAGCTCTGACAAACTATAAGTCACCTATCACTGCTACTTGAAGCTGAATCTGCACACAAAAGATATAGAAAATAAGGATGAATACGAAAAATACATGTACTTAACAAATTAAATTCAAGTGGGTCCCATTAAATGAGAGTGAACCTTAGTTTTTAGTATTTTAAGACAATTCATACAAAATACACCTTCTTAAGTGAAATAGGGGTGCTTATCGGTCGGTTCAGTCCGGTTATGTGTATTACGGTTCGGTTTATTGGTTTTCGATTTATAAATATGCTAAACCAATAACCAAATCAATAAGATATTTCTTATCGATTTTTGGTTAATCGATTTTGATCCTTAACGGTTCAGTTATCGGTTTAACCGATAAGAAAATGCTCCTCTAAATTTTTTTTTTGCTTTATCTTATTTTTATTTGTTCATATATATACTACTTTCGTGCACAAAAGTCTACACAAATTACAAGCAGAAACAAATTAACATAAGTTATTGCTAAAATAAAATTGATTTCTTTCTAGTTAAGTAACGAACTTGGATATAGTAGTACTGTAGCAATCTCTAAAAAAAAGCAAGGTCAGTTCACACTAATGATAGAACTCTATCAAGCCAACTACTTCAAAAAGAATATAGTGCCACCAAGAACAATAACTATAAAATACAAAAGAAAATAAAGTTTTTATTTAAAATCTAAAGTCACTATTTTATAATTAGGGATAAAAAGATAATTTCAGTGTAATCTTGTTGGGCTATCGGTTTAACCATGAACTAAAATCTTCAAATTGAAAACCAAACCGATAGCCCAATAAAAAAAAATTATAAAACAGTTTAAAAATAATTAACCCAATAACCCAATAAGCCAATGACATTTTTATTGATTTGATCTATTGGTTAAATCGATTTTTACACCCCCCAAAGTGAAATGCACAAACTATTAAATTAAGAAAATAAATTAAATAACTATTTTACCCTTCAAAGACGGACCACCCTAAGCCTAAAATCTCAGGGCCCTTCTGTCAATTCGGATTAAGGAGAAGCTCCTCTCTATTCGCATTAATAGTACGTATATTAGTAAAAAGTAAAATAAAATATGTGAGATACATTAAAAAACTAATAATATAAAACAAATTTTAAAAAAGAAGCCATATTTTGTGCTTTGACTATGTACAATCTCCTTTGGAGTTTGTCAACAAAAACACATTCAAGTCATTTTATTGGTCAAGATAGTATCAGATTGCACTTCTTTTTCTTTATAATTAGAAGGAAACAAATTAACTCAATTTCCAGAAATATCCAAACTTAATGGGCAAGCAAATTTCAATTTCAAACCATTATTAAAACATCTTCTTTATAAATATAGCAAATCAATTTCATTTGCATCCATGAAACACTATGTCTCCCAAAATGACATTACCTAACACCAAAATTCTACTTCCATTTCTTATTTTATCACTCATCAACATTATGCCAATAACAAATGCTGAGAGTATGAGTTTAATTCCAAAAACCACCCTTTATTTTATCAGTGACCTCCCTCAAGCTACACCTACACTCCAAAGTTCATTGTCAATCGAAGATGATGATCTTGGAGTTCGTACACTGGAGCGGGTGAACAATTTGACTTCTCATTTCATGTAATTTCTTGGAACTACTCTTTATCATTGTAGCTTTTTGTGGGGTTCAAAGAATAATAATTTTGATGTCTTTAAACTAGGAAGCAATTGTGGAGTTGGTAAGGCTTACCAAAATGTCTATTGTAGTTGGTTGATGAAGGATTCTGGTATTTATTTTTAGCAGGGTGCTAATCCTTCACCTAGTGACTTCAAATTTCTCTATCCTTGGAAGTAGGAACGGAACACAAGGGATGTATTACATTTCTTTGTTAATTACATGAAAATATCTTTATATATAAGAAGCTATTTTGTATTATAGATTGAGATGTATCAAATGCTTAATAACTAAAAATCCTCTATATCATTTGATCTCGCTTGATTATCTATATAGATTGCCATTAATGAATATTTAGGTGTTAATTTGAGATTAAATTAGCATCAACAACAAATGTGTAGTTGAAGTACTTCATATTGGAATTAGGCAAAAAGAAGTATCTAGATTTCATAGAATGGAAGTAGGATTACAACTTTTTGGATCTTATAGTAGCAAATAATTTTAGAGGAAATAAATTCTTTGTTGCAAAAGATCATTGGTTAACTAGCATAAAATCACACACAAAGCGGAAATTATAGAAAAAATTGCATTAGAACTTATTAAGGTTCGGATAAGTCTAATCCTCGAGGCAGAATCAAAGAGTTTTCGCTATGAAAGAAAAAAAGTGTACAATATTATGAATCTCTAATTATATCTCTTGTATATAGATTTTAAGTAGTCTCAGAAAGCCTATAAAGAGAAAGATTTTCTCAATTTTACAAAGATAATTTATTTTTATTTTTCCAAATTTATTAAAACAATGGATTTTCTAAACCTATGAGGTATGGGTTCATAAATATACAAAGGAAAAAGTTAAGACACAGTAACGAATCTTCCCTTTTGCTTGAATTCTCTTCATCCAATAGGAATGACATCGTCTCTCTGTCTTGTCCTCCAGCCCTCAAAAGGTTCTATTGAATATTGCATATGCAAATCTAGCAATGCGCGTTATTAGCCGGAATTGTCTTGTTCATCATATCTAAAAGATTATCATGTGTAGACACTTTCTTCACATCAACACTACTTTTGATGCAATATCTCAAATAAAACGATGTCGACTTTAATATCCCTGCGTCCTTTTTAAGAACATCTGATTCTTGATAAGATAAATGATACTCTGGTTGTCACAACATTGAAGTCTTCATCTGAGCTGATTCAAAATCACCTTACCAAGCCTTGTATCAGATATCCTCTTCCACTGCTTCTGTAATTTCCCATATGCTCAGTCTCAATGGACGAACAAGTAACAGGCTTTTCACAAGTATCGCCTTTCAGCAGTGAAACTATCAGAAAAAATAAAAAATATAACTTGCTTGAGATCTTCTCTTGTTGAAGTCACCTACATAATTCGAATCAACATAGCCTATTAATTCGCTCGAAACATGTTTTAAGGAAAATAAAGTGAAACTCATATCTACCAAGTATCCATGACAAAAACATCTATCTGCAGTGATCTATGAAAAAATAAATTATGTCGAGACATAACTCGAAATAAATAAAATAGTAAATATAGTTAATGGTGCCCCCAGTCTTCAGAGTGTGAGCTCACCAAAAATATGATAATCAACAAACAAATCACTCCTAAGCATCTCGAATTACTAGAACCTTCTCCTCCTCATAAATGTATTAAAAGTTGGGGACAAGGCGGGCGTTTATCTGATTCGGGGTGAGTCTAAGCCTCAAGGCATTTAGGATTAAATCTCGTAGATCTTTGACTAAAAATCAACAATGGACTAAAAAGATAATAAAATTTGTTCATCTTATAAAATAACTAATCAAACTATTTAAAATTTTGAGTAGAAATTTATAAATCAACTTTAGAAAAAAATGAAAAAGGAACCTACAATTAAAAGAATCAAATCCAAAGTAAGTAATGAAGAATGATACATTTTTATTTTGTAAAAATTAAAAACACAAAAATAATAAAAATATTTTTATTTTGTAGTTTGCATATTGATCATATATATTTTTATTTTATAGTTTGCATATTGATCATATATATTTTTATTTTGTAGTTTGCATATTGATCATATATATTTTATTTTATAATTTAACAAATAATTAATCTCAACTTAATTGAAATTAAGAAGTTATTAAAATTAATATTTTTATTTATTACATTATGGACTAGTTAATATTATTACATTTTTTAACTTATTAAAATTTAATGACAAATTAAATTTTTGTATTTTTTTTAAAAGGTGCACCTCTAGTCTTCTTTTAGCAATTTTAATTTTAATTAGGAGAGATATTTTGTTACAACCCAAAATAAAAACGTTATTCAACAATTAAGAATGCACCCAAATTGATGGGGCTTATACCTTACGTTGCATTCTCCTCCACAGTCACACGTGCGTTTTTACAACGCTTGGCCCAGGAACTCTCTCCAAGAAATGTCTTTTTAAAAATACTTCTCCTTATTACCTAACACACCATAAAAATAGCATTAATTGTATGTGCGAGTGTTTGATGCTTAATAGTATCTTGGGAGTAGAGTTAATGTTGTAATAATAATAATAATCACGAGTGTGTTAAACGATTCAAGTCCGAGTTTTCATTCGTTATGTCAAATAAATCAAGTCAAATGGTTGTCTAAAATAAGCAAAAAGGGCAAACCAAATTTTTATAGTGTACAATAGGGTTTCCACCTTCTAAGTGTTCAAGTAAATGAATTGAAATGGCCTATGATTCTTTTTCCTACGCTCAATGCTCCACATGCGATATTAACCCCCAACCTTCCTTCGATACACAATGCGTAGTGATAAAAATTAGATTTATACATTCAAAACTTAATGATTAAATTTATTTAAATAAATGTAACACCCACATAATTTAAAATGACTAATCTAATAAGTTAAAGACATATGAGTCAAATTTCTTTTCTTTCGCTTTACTTCATCCGATGGCCGAGATATAAGGAGATTAAGGTTGCAAATGGATGGTCATATTAAGGAATTGATATGAAGGCGGTTAAAGAATTAAACCAAAGATTTAGTTGATATTCTTACTATGGAAAAAAGAATTTTCAAATAAATTTTGCATATGAGTACGTTGAAGCGACATGTCTTGATCTATAATGAGTTAGAGATTCTGCTACATGACAAATTATTAAAGTCTTTGATTCTAGTTTCTAGAATATCAAGCATTTCGATCATCAATCGAATTCTATATCAAAATTTATGCTAGTTTGAAAAACAACCCAGCTATTAATAGCAGGAAAGCATCCATGAGTAGGTTGGATTCAGCCACTTAGGTAGGAGTAAGCGTATTTTAACATAAATCTTTATATACATATAGGTTAAGTTGATTCTCAAACTTGCATAGGTAATCCCTTTAGCCTTGGAAGCCTTCTTTCCTCTGTAAATTTCAATCATTTTTTAAAATTTTACTAAAAGTATGAAACTAGTTACTGTTTTTCTTAAGAAACTTAATTAAATGAAATAATCTAATTGATTTTCTAAGCATGATTTTTATATAAGAAGAAAATAATTTTAATCGTCAATCTATTAATAGAGATAAGTAGAAAAAGAAGAAGGCAAGTAAAGTTGAAGAAATTTAATGATTATGTTGATGACATGTGATGCTATATAACAAGGGAAATTTAATTATAATTTCATCCTTCTTATATCAAAGTTCAACTAAAGCCTTGCAACCTGAATATTTCAATCACTTTTCTTAAAAAAAAAAATTAACTTTTTAATTTTATATTTGTGTTTTTTTATGTTTTTAAATATGATTTTTTTCACTTATTTTCAATGAATCGGTTTACTTGAAAAATGCACGGTGAAAAAATAAATTTTCAACGAATAGTAGGAAGCTTCACGATTTTTCCATATGAAAACACTACTAATTTCTACTTTTCCCAACGATAATCAGTGAGACTTCCCATGTGGGAGGTCGCGGTTTCGATCCTTCCTAATGCCTTCTCGAGTCTGGCATGTCGCAGGCTTTGCTGGTGGATTCCATCTGCAATGTGGTTTAAATGCGATTGCAGGGGAAGGATTGCAGTCTTCCACAGTGCTCGCGAGTGCTTTCAGCGGTGTATTCACCACGGAGTGCTCACCACGCAAAAAACTCACCGAAGAATTGGGCGTGCGCTTGAGAGGAGCCGTGAGGCGAAATCGGCTTGAGGCGGTAGAGAGGATGTAGCGAAATTCTGAGTTATCCTTGTATTTCTTAAAAAAAATAAAAATAGCTACTTAATATTTTCAATAGGACTTTCAATTTAACACTTTAGTTTTATAATATTGATACTCAAGAATCGACATTGGATTTTAAAATTTTGTATATCTATATGTGATCCATGTTGATAAATATGAATGCATAATGATAATAATAAAAAATATTTAAATATAACAAATAATTATGTATATCTCTTCTAACATAATTTTTTATGAATGCATAATTGCATAAATTCATGAAAACTCTAACCAACCCCGCTGTCATAATTTTCTTTTTTAATTATGTTTAATGTTAGAAATATAGTCTTTTAATCATTATCCACATAATAGAGAATGGATCATGATAAACGATGATCTGTGTATCATGCTATTCACTTGGATCTTTTCAATAAATATTACTTAATTAATTCACTCTAATATTTATTTGTTACACTATGTGAAATTAAATATATTCGCATAATCATGACATGATATAAATTTAAGATAAGATTTAAATTTTAATCTCTCTCTATATATAAAATTACCTTTTAAGATGAGAGTTATTATGATTTAAAATTTTAAGTCGTGATGGTACATACTGGCCCCAACCTTGTAGGCAAATTATTTTATTCTACTAAATTCATTTTATTAATTATTAAGTAAAAGTATAAGCCAAAATTAATAATTAAGTCAAAGTTAAGCTAAGTCATAATATAAAATATGAAAATAAGGTGATACATTGTTTAAAATTTAAACTCACAAATATAAATTTAAATAATACTACGAGCTAAAGTAATACAATGATTATACGAAAAAGAAAAGATAGATAAAAGATAAATGAAATTTGATATTGTCGAACAATCATACAGGCTATCTCAAATATTTGAATCAAGTTAGACAATTACAACTCACTACCACTGTTACTTGAAGTTGAACCTGCCATAAAAAATATATAAAATAAAAAATGAATACGAAAAATATAAATACTCAATAAAATTAAATTCAAGTGGATCCCATTAGATGAGCGGATCTTACTTTTTAGTATTGCAAGACAGTGCATATAAAATACACCTTCTTAAGTGAAATGCACAAACTGTTAAAATTAAGAATAAATTAAACCAATTATTTTATCCTTCAAAGACGGACCACTCTAAGCCTAAATCTGGGAGCCTTTCTATTGAGGTGATTAATGGGAGGCTTCTCTATTCGCATTAATAGTAGTAAAAGTAAAATAAATATCTCTTGAGATTTGTATGAAATTTTCTTTGAAATTTGTCAACAAAAATCCACAAAAACACATTCAAGTCATTATACTGGTCAAGGTAGTATTAGATTACACTTCTTTTTCTTTACAGGTGCTGGAGAACGAGTGCTTTCAGTTTCAGAAGGATCAAACTCAAATGTCAACAAATTCAATGTGAAACCGTATTATAACATCTTCTTTATAAATGTAGCAAACCAGTTTCATTTGCATCAAAACACTATGCCTCCCAAAATGACTTATTACCCTAACACCAAATTCTACTTCCATTTCTTATTTTGTCACTCATCAACATAAATACTAACAAATGCTACGGTGAGAGTTTAATTCCAAACACCCTTCGTTTTATCAGTGCCCTGCCTAAGTTCACCTTTACTCAAAACCATTGTCAATCTAAAGATGATGATCTTGGAGTTCGTACACTTAGAGCGGGTGACCAATATTCATTCTCATTTCATGTGAATTTCTTTGGAACTACTCTTTATTATTGTAGCTTTATGTGGGGTTCAAAGCATAATAGTTTTGATGTCTTTAAACTGAAGCAATTGTGGAGTTGGTAAAACTACCAAAATGTCTATTGTAGTTGGTTGATGAGGATTCTGGTATTTATTTTTGTCTATTGTAGTTGGTTGATGAAGGATTCTGGTATTTATTTTGCTTGGGGTGCTAATCCTTCACCTAGTGACTTCAAATTTCTCTATCCTTGGAAGTAGAAACACAAGGGATGTATTACATTTCTTTGTTAATTACATGAAAATATCTTTATATATAAGAAGTTATTTTATAATATAGATTGAGATGTATCAAATGCTTAATAACTAAAAATCTTCTATATCATTTGATCTCGCTTGATTATCTATATAGATTACCATTGATGAATATCTAGGTGTTAATTTGAGATTAAATTAGCATCAACAACAAATGTGTAGTTGAAGTACTTCAGATTGGAATTAGGCAAAAAGAAATATCTAGATTTCATAGTATGGAAGTAGGATTACAGCTTTTTGGATTTTATAGTAGCAAATATTTATAGAGGACGATAAATTATATGTTGCAGAAAGATTGTTGGTTAACTAACACAAAAATCACACACAAAGCAAATTATAGAAAAAAAATAACATAAGAATTTAATGAGGTTCGGATAAGTCTAATCCTCGAAGCAGAAGCAGAGAGAATTTTTCACTATAAAAGAGAAAAAGTGTACAATATTATGAATCTCTAATTATATCCCCTATATATAGATTTCAAGTACTCTCAATCCTATAAGAGAAAGGTTTTCTCAATTCTACAAGGACAATTAATTTTTCTTTTCCCAAATTTATTAGAATAATGGATTTTCTAAACCTATGGAAATTATGGGTTCATAAATATATAAGAGAAAAATTTAAGACACAATTAACGAATCTTTCCTTTGGCTTGATTCTCTGGCTTGTCCCCAGCCCTCGAAAAGGCTCTACTGAGTACTATACACATCAAGCAAGTCTAGGCAATACTTAAACTTGATGGCCGGGATTGTCTTGGTCATCATATCAATAAGATATCATGTAATAGATTGAAAAGGCTAAAATAGAGAACATCAACCGTACATAGGACAAAAATCAAGTTCCACAAACCCGTTTAAAGGGCAAAACATATACATATACATATTTCATAGTGTAGAATCAAAATATGAAAATCAATGAAAGCTCGTACAACATATGCATAAAGACCTAGTTCAAATCCTAAGCTTGTCTAGAAACATGTCATACGTCAAAAATAGATGCACATGAAAAAACAAATAAACCTCAAATCCAGTTAAAACATTCTAAATGAAAACCCCAACGTTCAATAATCTCAAAGTTTCTCCAATTCCCTTTAACACTATTAAATCGTATTCCATGGATCTACAAATTAGAATGAGGATTTGCAAATTCACATTAAAATTGACATTATAATAATAAGAATTGAGTAGAAACTCACCTTAAATGTTTAAAAGAAAAATTAGGATATTTTCTCTCTTAAAAGTTAGTTCAAATCTTAGTGGGATGAATTTCGATTTAAACACATATCTATAGATCATTGTCTAAATTATAATGGGACACACAATGGCCGCGCTACATTGGACATTGTGCACGGTAGGCATCGCACCACATGCCCATCGCAATGGGAACTAAGTCACGTGGTCCATCACATCGAATGTTTTACCCCACATTTAGAATATTTTTCTATTTTTTCCCATGTCCATTGGACACGACACAACCTCTATCACATCCTATATAGTCACGGGGGAGGGGGGGAGGCATTACACTCCCCACTGTGTCCATCTTGACTGCGATGGGACCTAGTCATTGGGCGTCAAATTCGAAGTCTTTAGTAAAACGTACCTCGAATTGACATACAGTTCGAAACATTGAAAATTAGACATGAATATCTTTAATTAGAATAGGTACCTTACGCCGTATACAAAATCATCACAATGTGAGTCAAATCTTAAGCATTTGATGACTTTAAACATAACCCGAGATTACAATGTTATACCACTTCTTTTCCTGCCAATGTTCTTTATCAGGATATGTCATGTATCTACCCAATAAACTAACAACTTGTGAAATGTCAGGGCAAGTGCAAATCATAGCATACATAATGCAAGCAACAACATTCCTCATCTGTTTTTGGTGACATGCCTGCATCAACTTGAAAATAGAAAGCAAAAGGATCAAACACAGGTTTAGTATATGTCATTAAAATTCTTGAGGAACTTCTCAATATTGGACTCTTCTTTGCAGCACTCAAAATCCTTCATCTCAAACTCCTCACTTAGTTGCTTCTTCAACCGAACAAAATGTGACATATTTTTGGCAGTAATTAATAAGTATCACATCCACAAATATACAACAACAAATACATAAAAGTATCATCTTCAAGCTTCTTGTAATATATACAACTATCATATGTACTTCGAGAAAAGACATTTTGAATCACAAATGTATCAAATTTTTTATACCACTGCCTAGGCAATTGATGTGTTGATCTCGTCAATCTTAGTCAAACATATTTCTGACTTGCTTCATGAATTACTTTTATATGAATTGAATATATAGTAACAATTTATTTTTCTTATAGAATAACATGATATAACAGTACCCTCAAAATTAAATAGATAACTTATATGAGATTAAAATCTATATAGATTAGATAATAAATACCTTGCATTTCATAACCAATTACATTTAAGAAATTTGTTAGATGAATAAATCCATATTGATGCTTCCTCTTGACATATAATTAATCCCATCAATTTTAATATACACATAGAAGTAAATTATATCTTGTTAGCAGTTAGTTAAAGTCATGATTTTAGCGTTGATGGACAAATATTCAATTTATGAGTCAAAACAAAATCGTGTTTTTGAATTTCATTTCAAAGTAACAACAACAGTAAAATTATAATTTCAGATTCATACCCTTTTATATATATATATATATGAAGGGGAATCTAGGAGTAACTGGTAAAGTTGCTATCATGACCGGGTGGTCACGAGTTTAAGCCGTGAAAATAGCCTCATACAGAAATGCTAGGTAAGCTTGCGTACAATAGACACATCGGGCCTTCCCCAAACCCCAATATGAGCGGAAGCTTTAGAACACCGCGCTGCCCTTTATATATATAAAAAAAGTAAAAGTAAGCCTCCATTAAGATATTTTATATTTTGAAGAATCTCCATTGAATTTTGTCAAGAAAACCCTTTAATTTTAGTTGTGAAGATAAGATAGCATCAGATTACACTTCTTTTCCTTTATGATTGGAAGGATCCAAATTAACTCAATTTTCAGAAGGATCCAAACTCAATGGCAAACAAACCTTAATGTCAAACAACTATTTTATCATCTTATAAATATAGCAAACCAACTTCATTTGCACCCATGAAACACTATGTCTCCCAAAATGGCTAATTACCCTAACTCAAAGATTCTACTTTCATCACTTATTTTGTCACTCATCAACATTATGCCAATAACAAATGCCATCACTTTAAATCCAAAAGTTAGCATTCGTTTTATCAGTGCACTCCCCCAAAATACGCCTTTACTCAAAGTTCACTGTCAATCTAAAGATGACGATCTTGGAGTTCATATACTTAGAGAGGGTGACGAATATGAGTTCTCATTTCATATAAATTTGTTTGGAAATACTCTTTATTATTGTAGATTTGTATGGGGTTCAAAGCATAATGATTTAATTGTCTTTAGACTAAGAAAGAGCTATTGCTATAGTCATAAGCTTTTCAAGAATATCTATTGTAGTTATTTGATGAAGGAATATGGTATTCTTGTGGCTCGTGGTCATTATCCTTCACCTAGTGACTACACATTTGTCTGTCCTTGGTTGTAAAGAACAAAAAAATCAAAGGGATGTATTACATTTCTTTGTTAGCTACATGAAAATATCTTTATATATAAGAAGTAATTTATGGTTATAAGATGTGTGCTAGCGCTTGCTACGCCTCGACTTGACTTGAGTTTCCGTTGTAGAATTGAGTAAAGTGATAGAAGCTGAAGCCAAGTTTCTTTACTATGCTTCATAGATATTCGTACGATTGTGATTTTTAGATGTATTTGAAATTCAGCCCCTCATCGAGTAAAACAATATTAACAATTATTGACACAATCAAATTTAAATTCTTATTTCTAGAAATTTCTTATCCTATAACTCATTTTTTTTTACATACTAATTAATTTTGATCATCTCAGTTTATGTGATTATAGAACTTTTAGTTTGAGAAGTGTAATTGAAACTTTAGATTGGCATTAGGCAAAATGAAATATCTAGATTTCATAATCTAAAAGTAAGGATTACAATTTTACTTTTCCTCAATATTCTCGTCACAACATTTTACTTTTGCATTTCTTTTATACAGTTCTGAAAAATAATTTTCTTGATCCGAGAGTTTATCGAAAATAACTGCTCTACCCCCACAGAAGTAGAGGTGAGGTCTACTTACGAATCATCCTTCCCAGATTTTACTTGTGGGACTTTACTGAATATATTATTGTTATTGTGATAATTAAACATATAAAAAAATATACACTAAGTATGTATATATGTGTATTATACATCAATAAATTATGTAATTCCAAATTTTAATCGATTATATAACCGATTAAAATTTGGAAAATTAACATAAATAGCCACCACAATTGTTATAGGAGTTGCAATTTTGTTTCTTAACCCAATATATTATGATTATTTGTTGGGCCTAGAAAAAACTCAAAGTTGGGCCAACATCAAGAAGGCTCAAAGCTTCAGATTTCAATTTTGCCAAATTGTCTTATTCCAACTTTCCAGATTCTCAATTCATCTCTAAATATTACTTCCTCGGATTCAATTTATTTATTTTATAT
>JACEIK010001452.1:144884-169576 GCA_018107945.1 Datura stramonium | reverse complement strand
TATGAAAAATTAGTTATGAAGAAAATTAAAATCGTTACAGTGAAATGATATTATAACAAATTATTGGAATAAGGAGATCTAAATGTAGCAAAATGGATTGGCTACACAAAATTTTTTATCCTCATTAAAGAGCATATAGCTAGCTAGAGGTTCACCCTGACATTAGTTGCAAACGGTACTTAATTAAAAACCACTATCCTTCTTTAGGTGAATCAATTCCATTATTAAGTGAATATAACTATAATCAATTCCATTCATTCTTAGATAAAATTCTAGAATATAATGATTGAAACTAGGAGATACTAATTCTACCTTCTTCCATGCATGTATTAAATTGTTTTAGATTAAGAGAAAAATAGTACAAACTATGGAAGGAATTGAGGAAGAGATCATTGGTTTCTACAAGAAGTTGTTGGGTACTTGTGTTGATCAATTGCCAATTATATATTATACCCTCCATTTTGGTCAGGTTGATTTTGTACTTGGCAGAGTTGTAACTCAAATGTGAATATGTCCTCTAAAACAACATCCAACAACCTCAATTTATGCACAATATTGATTAACGATGTCAATTATACTAGTCGGGATCAATCCCACATTCTTAATTCCAAGTCTAAGTCAATTAATTAAAATTCAAATTCCAAAACAACGTATAGATCAATCATTAACGGGATCAAATTCCTAATTTACCTAATTGAGAAATTAGGTCAAAATCCCCAATTTATGCATTTAAATATTATAATTCTGTGATTGAAAATACACCTAAATCAAGTATTATTGTCATAGGGTGTTAGAGGATCTTTACCTCAATGGATCATCAAGAATGAGCTCATATTTTCTCAAAATGACAAAATTTAAGATTTGATTTTCGTTACTAGTTATATTTATGATAAGGATAAGGATGTACAATCCTAATTCTTTAGTATCAGTATTTGAGTTGTGTACATATTTAGTTCCTCTAATCTTTAAGTTTTCTAAGTTTAGCAAATGTATAAATACCACATATTGTATCAATGGTAGTTAAACTTTTCATAATATAAATTGAACACTTATGGTATCAGAGCCTAGTAAACACTCTTACTTTCCATCCCATCCACGCACATTATGTATAAACATAATCAACAATCCCCTACCCCTAACTTCAAATTGTGGCAGCCACAAGACAGTCTTGTTTGCAATGCCATTATGGCATTAGTTGACGCTACTATTGCTCCCCTTATTGCTCATACTTCCACTGCCAAAGAAACTTGGGATATTCTCCAAACAACTTATGCTAGCAAATCACACTCAAGAATTTTTAATTTGCGCGATACTCTGTCAAATGTCAAGAGGGACGCAACTCAATTAGTGATTATATGAGAGAAATCAAGTACATTGCAGATGATTTGGCCTATAATGGCTCACCCCTTAAGGTCCTGAGTGGTTTAGGTCCTAAATATAAGGAGTTATCTACAATAATAAGAGCTTGTGATAATCCTATCACATTCAGAGAACTCTTTAACAAACTCTTTTCTCATGGGATATTCATTAAACGCTCAGATCCTAAAGCTGACTTCTCAACTTCATCAACATTCCAATAATAATGTTCCCTGAAATAGACAATCAAACTTTTCCAATCATAGAATACCTCTCCATTAGTTTCTACAACTTGCGAAACCAAATTTCTGTCCCAAATAATAATCTCTTCGTCTAGAAGAATACCATAAAAAACCACGGATCTAATGCAACTTTATAATAAGTTTGGTCACATCGGGAAGGTTTGCTGGTCCAAATCACACAATGCGACTGAAGCATATGCCAATTTTGTGAACCATAAATCTTATGCTTCTAATCCCTCAGGCCCTTGGGTTGTTGATTCTGGAGCCTCTCATCATATTATAAATAACTCTCAATTTCTCCAAACTCCAACTGAATTTTCTGGCACGGATGCAATAGTTGTAGGTGATGGTAAAATTTTTCCTAACACTCATATTGGCCATACTACTTTATATTCACCTAGTCTTATAGTCAAATATCTTTTAAAAAATGTTCTTCATTCTCCAACTATAAAAAAGAAGTTAATTTCTGTTGCTCAACTTTATAGACAAAATCTAACTTCCATTGAATTATTTCCTCTTTCTTTTGTTGTGAAGGATTTGATCGGGGGNAATGTCTTCTTCAAAGAAAGAGTAATGACGATCTCTATGAGTGAACAACTGACATGACCAAATAAATCACAACTCAAGCTCAAGCATATTTTACCACATTAACGTCTCCATCACTACATCTATCCCATGCTCGTCTTGGCTATCTTCAATCTCGCATTACCAAAGCTTATCTCCTCCTTCAACCTACCAGTAAATCATATCGATTTTTTTTACATTTTGTAATTCGTGTTTATGTAATAAGAGTCATCATCTTCCATTTGGTGATAAATCGATTACAAGTTCTAGGCCTTTGGATATTGTTTAGTTAGATGTTTAGGGTCCATCTCCAACTATCTCTTTCGATGATTTCATATTCTATGTTATTTTTTGTTGATCATTTCATGAAATATACATGGTTGTTCCTCTCAATTTCAAATCAGAAGTGAAAGATATTTTTACTAATTCTGTTCTAATGCTTTAAAACTAATTTCAACTAGCAACTAAAATAATGTACTCTGATGGGGAGGTGAATACATTGACCTTAAATTCGCTTTTTAAACTTTGAAATCCAACATCTCATGAATTCCCCATACACTCTCCAACTAGTTGGCACTACCAAAAGAAAATACTGTCATGTTGTGGGCACTGCTTTAACTCTACTTCACCATGCCTCTGTCCCTCTCAGATTTTGGTCCCTCATATTCCAAACTGTAGTCTACCTTATTAAAAAGTTGTTAACGCCTCTTTTTGGTCTCAAATCTCTATTTCAGTGTCTCTTTAACACTACGCCAAACTATCTTAAACTAAGGGTTGTCGTTTGTCTTTGTTATCCTTGGTTAAAGCCCTACACATCAACCAAATTTTATCCCAAGTCTAATTTTTATGTATTCATGGGCCATTCTATTGCCACAAATAGTTATGCTGGCCCAAATCTCTCCAATTTAAAAATTTATATTTCTAGTCATGTTGTATTCGTACATATTTCCCTATTCACAACTAATTATCCTCAATTCTCTCATCCACAAGTCTCTCCCTTAACTAATTGGTTTTGTCCAGATGATCCCTCCCGCTTTTCCTCTTCCTCACAACCTCATTCACTTCTTGTTGCATACCTAATTCCAATTTCTGCTACTATTGATTTGGTCAACCCCTATCTCATGGATCGCACACTCAAGACTATCAAGAAGACATGCTACCGATTCTACTATAAGTTCTTCTCCAAATTCTTTGTCTTTTTATCCTTCTTAAAATAGCAACACATATATACCAACACGTTCATCCCCTGAAGCACCAACAAATCGAATGATTACCAGTTCTCAAAAACATATTTTTAAACACAAATTCGTCTTTTATTATCTAGCAACCTCAATCGTAAAACATCTTTCGCTTACCTCAAATACCTTCAATCAAGCACCCAAATATCCTAAATGGCGGGTTGCGATAACAAAAGAACAAATAGCCCTTCTTAAAAGCAAAACTTGGTCATTGGTTTCGTCTAGCCCCTCTCAAAATGTAGTTGGATGTAAATGGGTGTTTCATGTCAAACACAAATCTGATAGATCCATTGAGCATAATAAAAGCCAAGTTAGTGGCTAAAGGATTTCATTAGCGTCTTGGAATTGATTTCTATTCCACCTTCCGTCCAAGAATAAAACCCACAACAATTCGCCTCATCCTAGCCCTAGTTGTTTCTCTCAAATGGTTGTTGCGTCAACTTGATGTAAACAATGCCTTTTTATAAGGCACTCTTCGGGACATTGTTTTCATGCAAAAACCACCTGGCTTTGTAGATTCCTGATTTCTAAATCATGTGTGTAAACTTACAAATCCATCTATGGACTTCGCCAGACAACACGAGTATGGTATACTAATCGGTATGTTACACCCCGTAAATTTCTAACATTTAGTTAGCATACGTATGTGTTAGCTAAGAGTTTTAGAGTTCAATACGTATGAGAAACGGACCAGGGAGAGGTCGAGACCACACAGAAGGAGGCTGGGCCAGCCACCCAAAGGGGCAACATGGCACGGACCTCACTTGGCGCGTTGGCCTCCGTGCCACGGAGCCAAATTGGCGCGACAGGGTCTGTGGCACGGACCCTGTGCCCACCGACCAAGTTATATGTAAACCATCTTGTTTCAATTGGAAATTATTTTGATAAACATAAGACCCTCCAGAGAGTGAGAGAGAACGAGAGTTTACATCGAAATTCATCCGAATACGCTACGAAACGCCGTCCAAACTCCGATTAACTTCAGGTACTGGCGTATAAGCTTGCCGAGAGCATTCCTATGGAGTTATTTTCTCGAAAAACGCCCGGAGAATCGAAACTCCGCCGAGTTAGAGTTGACAAAATTGCTTCAAATTAGTTTCTATACAATCACAAGCTTCAAGTAAGCATTTCTCCCTTCTGAACTCTCGAGAAATTATACGTTTTCAATCGTATTTCGTCAAACTGAAATATAATTGATATTATTATCAAAAGTTATCTTTTCCACTGAATTGAGTACTAAAACTAGTCTCGCTCTTTCAGTAATACGATTATACTTGCGTAGGGCTATTGAATTCAGATTGAAACTCGCCAGTTAGACATGAAGTCGACACTTGAGGTATGTAGGGCTTTTCTTTCAGCAAGTTATATTGTTGAGAGTTACTATGACTCATATACCTACTATACTTCAGAATGAACTTATTGGGGCCAGCCGTTGTAAAATGAATTGAGTATGTAATAGTGAAATAGTAATCCCTGTTCCAATGAGCTTATCTAAAATGGCCTACCCGAATATTGATTAGTTAGTTGTTACCCCATATTATGTACCATTTACAAATGCCGTGAGGGTCGTATCATGTTTCATTTACAAAGGCTTTGAGGTTCATATTATTTACCATTTACAAAGGATGTGAGGGCCGTATCATGTTTCATTTACAGAGGTTGTGAGGGCCATATTATGTTCCATTTTACAGAGGCTATGAGAGTCGTATCAAATTTCATTACAGAGGCTGTGAGGGCCATATTATGTAACATTTACAGAGGCTGTGAGGGTCGTATCATGTTTCATTTACAGAGGTTGTGAGGGTCGTATCATGTTTCATTTACAGAGGCTGTGAGGGTCGTACCATGTTTCATTTACAGAGGCTGTGAGGGCCGTATCATATTCCTGTTACTAAGGTTGTAAGGGTCGTACTGAATTACAGTTTACACAATCCTAGTGGTCAAATAAGTATAGAGGATTTTGTTTGTACTTGCTTGGGTTTATGGGGGCCCAGGTAGGTTTTTCTATGTTGTTTATACCTTCCAGGCTTATGGGGGCCTAGTTAGGTTTTTTGTTTGTGTTTGTAAGCTTGTTGTTTAGATATATTAGATGATCCAGGTATTACAGGATAAATCCTTACCCTCCCTCTTTTGATTACTATAGATTTTTTCCAGTTTCCAGTCAAGTTATTATCTTTTTGCTTTACATATTCGGTACATATTGTACTGACGCCCACTCGGGCGCTGCATTACTTGCCTGCAGGTGTAGATAGATGCGGTTCGGAACATTCCTAGTCTCCAGCTGAGGTCAACAGTTCATTCAGCTCCTTCCCTCCGGAGCTAAAGTTAGGTAGGACTTCCTTTTGATGTACAGTTTTGGGTAGGTCGGGGCCCTGTCCAGCCCACTATATCACTCCTAGAGGCTTGCAGTCTGTTGTATATTCCTTGTGGTTAATTTTTGTTGGCCTTGTGGGGCCCATGTGTGCTTTACTTCCTGTGATGGCCGTGTGGGGCCTTTCTTAGCTGTCAGATAGCGGCCTTGTCGGCCACAGCATAGTTTAGCGCTTGATTTACGTTTCGGTTATAACTAGACAATATGGTGGTCTTGTCGGCCCGCATAGGATCCCCGTTATTGTGTTGTTCTGGTTAGCTCTCTTCTTTTACAGGTGGCTTTGTCGGCCAGGGGAAGTATTTACAGCCAAGATATAGCTCGGTTGTTTCTCGAGTTGATGTCACTGTGCACCAGTAGTGCACCAATCCAAGGTGGGGCGTGAAAATCTTGGTATCAGAGCAGGTCGTATCCCAGGGAGTCTGCAAGCCGTGCTAAGTAGAGTCTTGTCTATGGATGTGTTGTGCACCACATACTATATGCAGGAGGGGGGAGGTTTGTGAAGGCACATTGGATGGTTACTCTTCTTTCTTTATTCGGTCGTGCTATATAGAGTCGTGTTGTATAGGGTGACTTCTTGAGCTTATGTTATCCTATTTGGTTGCAGAAAAATGCCAGACACACGGCAGACCACGACTGATCGAGAATTTGAATGGCGGCGGAGGGCACCGGCGGGGGCCCTAGGAAGAGTTAGCCCGATGCGAGGGCGACGGGGGACATCACTTTGATACGCCGACATTCACCACCACATTCGGAGCCCACTAGGGCGGCGCGGATATACCAGCACCACCCCAGCTATAGTTGTGCCATCCGATCAGGAGCTTGAGGTACGGCACCATGATAGTATAGGTGATAGGCTGCGCGGCGTCGGCCTCGGCCCGGTAGCACTAGTTGCCGCGACGAGGAAATTGCATGGTTCCAGTTCCTAGCGAATCCCCGTTGTTTAACAGGGACAGATCGCGGGGAGGATCCTCAGGGCTTTATAGATCACCTGTAGAGGATATTTAGGGTCATGCATGCCTGTCATCCTGAGTCGGTGGAGGCTGGCGGTGTCGAGATTATGGGATGTAGCGGTTGCATTGGTACGAGAGGCCCAGGAGAGATCCCGGGGCGAGAATGCATCTCCACCTACATGACCCGTATTTTCACAGAGGCCTTTATAGATCTCATTATCTACCCTGAGAGGAGTTCAGCCGAGCTAGAGTGGAGCAATTTTGCATCTAGAAGCGGCGGGAGTCGGATGAGCTTCATAGAGTATGCATTGAGGTTTGATTCCCTAGCTAGGTATGCACCTTCGTTTGTTGACACTACGCCGGCTAGGGTACACCGATTTATAATGGGGCTTGCGCCCGTATGTGGAAACGTGTATTATAGCCACACCTTGAGAAGACATGGACATTTCAAGGATCCGGGCTGCTCAAATATATAGGAGCTCGGACAACTCCGAGTATGTTATGGGGTTAGGTCATGAGCAGCGTAGGAGGGAAAGACCCGCGGATTTTCAGGCAGATTTTCAGGGCGGGCCCAGGACCCGCTTTTCAGGTAGGCCACCTAAGCCCCCAGCAGCAGCAAGATAGTAGATCGAGATCGTTGGGCGGTCGAGGCCCCGGCTCAAAAGTTTCATGACATCGAGGCTCGCGGCGGCGGCGAAGGGCCAAATCGGGTGGTAGCGATACCTAATGTAGTACTATTATAACCGGCACCTGAGGTGCAGATATAGTTCTAACGCCTGTTATACCTATGGGTAAGGGACACATGATGAGGGACTGCCCAACTAGATGTATCGAAGGCCAGTCGAGACTTGATGGGTGAATCTTGACGGGTTCATATGCCCCAGCACCTTCAGCAGGGCGTAGGCCCTCGCTGCAGCCGGCAGAGGCCGAGGGTCGGGAGCATCGAGGTCAAGTAGCGGACGGAGCGGCACATATGCATTACCGGGCGACGAGTAAGAGACATCATGGAGTGCGTGGCAGTACTGTACATATACGCAATACATGAGTTTATGCTTTAATTGATCCGAGGCTCTACCCTTTTCGTATGTTACCCTGTTAGTAGCTCGAAGTTTGATATCACACCAGAATTGCTTGGCGACCCTTTTCGGTATCTACCCCTTTTGGTGACTATTTTTATTATTCTTGGGAAGGTTACCGAGTGTACGGTAAAGGAATTGTTGGTCGTCGAGACCTCAGCGAGACTAGTAGAGTTAGAAATGGTTGATTTTTGATGTGATTATGGGTATGGACTAGTTGTCACCATGTTATGCTATGGTAGAATGTAGGACCGGGGGTATCCAGATTTCATATCGAGGGTAGTGCGTGAGTGGAGGGGTAATACAACCGCAGCCATGAGTGTAAATTAATATCCTATCTTTGAGCGATAAAGTTAATAGAAAAGGGTTGTATTTATCATATTGTCGAGTTCAGAATGTGCAAGCGGAGACCCCGACTCTCCGGTTAGTTCCTGTTGTGTAATAAATTCGGATCTGTTTTTCGGATAAACTTCCTGGTGTTGTTCCCCGAGCGGAAATAGATTTTTTCCATAGACTGTCACCGAGATACTCGGCCTATATCTATCCCTCCATATAGAATGGCACACAACGGAGCTTAGAGAATTGAAAAGCGATTGAAAGATGTTGTTATATAAAGGTTTCATCGGGCCTATTAACTTCACTTGATGAGGTACCAATTTTGTTTGTAAGAAAGAAAAGATGGCTCCCTCCGCATCTGTATAGATTTCGACGGCGAATAAAGTTACTATTAAAAATAAATATCACCAAATGCGAGAATAGATGATTTGTTTGACCAGCGCAGGGAAAAATACTTTTCTAAGATCGATTTGAGATTCGGGTACTACCCGGGGTTCGAGTTAGGAGAAAGACATCCCGAAGCGGCCTTCGGGGCCAGGTATGGCCATTTTGAATTTTTGGTTATGTACTTTAGGCTGACTAACGCGCCAGCAGTGTTCATGGACCTAATGAATAGTATCTTCAGGCCGTATTTAGATCTATTTTTAATAGTATTCATTGATGATATTTTGGTCTACTCTCGCTCGGAGACGAGAACATAAAGATCATTTGCGGACAATAATACTCTAGATCCTCGGGAGACTACGGTGATGCAAAATTTCAAATGTGAGTTCTGGTTAATTCTGTAGCTTTCTTGGGCCACACACATACATCAAGTACACAGTGTCGGGTTGATTCCTAGAAAATTGAGGCGGTGAAACGTGGCCTAGGCCTATGACTCCGGCGAGGTTCACTTGCAGTTTCCTGGATTAGCTGGGTATTACGGAAGGTTCATGGAAGGTTTCTCTTCTGTTGTCAGCGCCGTTGACTAAGTTGACTCAAAAAGCAGCCAAATTTCGGTGGCGAACTGCGGCGAGTTTCCGGGGTGAAAACCGGTTGACCTCTAACACCGGTGTTAGCTTTTTCGGAAGGTTGAAGGTTATACGTATATTGTGACACTTGGTGTTAGGTTAGGATGTGTTACGATGCATCATGGTAGGGTAATTGCCTATACTTTTGGTAGGCGAGAAAACATAAAAAGAACTATCTCACTCACGATTTAGAGTTGGCTACGGTAATTCACGCCTTAAAAGATATAGAGGAATTACTTATATGGGGTGCATGTGATATTTTTACCGACCATAAAAGTCTTCAGTACATTTTTACACAGAGTGAACTAAACTTGCCACAACACCCGATGGTTAGAATTGTTGAAAAGCATGACGTGAACATCTTATACCGCCCGGGGAAAGCTAATATTGTAGCGGCCTGGCGGGCGCTCTTAGTCATAGATCTATGAAGGCATTATATGGCATACCTGAGGCCGGAACAATGGGAGATGGCTCGAGAATTGCACCGGCTAGCCGGTTCGCCATTCGTGTGGTCGATACAGGGGACAATGGAATTTTTTTGAAATTCAAAATACAGCAGCTATCATCCACAGTTGCGGGAGCAAGGAGCGGCAATATGAAAATTCTATTTGGCAAAGCTTAGAGATAGAGTGCAGCAGGGTGAGATATTAATCTTTGAGGTAGCCGGCATTAAGGATTTTTGAGGTACGAGGTTGCCTTTGCATCCTAGGATGTAGCGGGACTCCGTCAGCAGTTATGGAAGAGGTACACCATTCTCTCTAATTCTATTAATTCAGGTTCAGCAAAGATGTACTATGACTTAAAGAGATATATTGGTGGCACGGAATGGAAAAGAATGTCCTTTGAGTTTGTAGCCTGAGTGTCCTAATTGTCGGCCAAGTGAAGCGGTATCTCGAAGCCCGGCACGGCTGGGGAGATAGTGGTGCCTATATGGAAATGGGAAGCAATTAACATAGATTTTGTGACAGGATTACCCCGTACCAGGCACAGATTTGACTCCACTTGGGTTGTGTGGACGAGATTGATTAAGTCGGTTCACTTCCTACAGTCGAATTAACACCGGCCGAGGACTATGCCGAATTGTATATCGAGAAATAGTTAGACTACACGGTGTCCCTGTAATAATCATTTCTGATAGAGGAGCACAATTTATAGCTAGATCTGGAAGTCGTTTAAAGAGAAGTTTGGGAACGCAGGTTAATCTAAGTACGACATTTCATCCTCGGACGGATGGGCGGGCGAACGTGCGGTTCGGATGCTCGAGGATATGTTACGGATATGTGTGCTAGATTTCGGTGGCAGCTGGGATGAACACTTACCCCTCATTGAGTTTTCCTATAATAACAGTTATCATTCGACGATTAAGATGGCGCCGTATGAGATGTTGCACGGGCAAAGATGCGAGTCCCAGTTGGGTGGTTTGTGGTAAGAATCGAGAGTTAGTGGGCCGGACCAACAGTTACCGGTCGAGAGGAAAAGGTAAAGCTTATCAGAGAACGTCTATTGACAGCTTAGAGTCGTCAGAAATCTTATGCTGACGTGCGGCGTAGAAACATGGAGTTTAATGAAGGTGGCTGGGTATTTAAAGTTTCGCCTTGAAGGGCGTAATGAGGTTTTCTAGGAAGGGAAATCTTAGCCCAAGGTTTGTTGGGGCATATCAAATCCTCCGGAGAATAGGTTGAGGCACACATTAAATTACACTGTTGATTTCATTTCTTTTAATCTTTAAAACATGTATCTGAAACTTGGAGTCCCTTCGATGTTGTGCAGTCGAGGATGTCAGTTCTTGAGAAATTCCTTCTATGAAGAGGTTCTGTAGCCATATTAGATAGGCAAGTTCGCAGATTGAGAACCAAGATGTTGCCTCCGTTAAAGTTTTGTGGAGAAACGAGAAATAAGAAGAAATGACCTAGGAAGTGAGGATGACATGAAATCTAGATACCCTCGGCTATTTGAGGATTAGTTACGATTATGCGGTTAAGGTAAGTCGTTGTTTCAGTTGTTGTCTGATTACGTTAGTAATACTGCTCAGTTAACTATCCTTCTGTTGTGCAAGAGTTGTTATAGTGTCATATGATGTACATTTGTATTGGACTTACGCGTTTGAGTTTTTGGTTAGTCCATATTACGGGGAGACTCAATTTTCCGAATAGGTTAAAAGGGTTGGAGCTTCGGTAAGATTAAGTTGACATTCGAGGACGAATGGTCTAAGGGGGAGGATGTTACACCACAGAAATTTCTAACATTGTCCCGCGTACGTATGCTTCATTGCTTCAGTTTTAAGATCATCCACGTACGAGAAAGGGGCTGGGAAGTCGAGACCACGCGGAAGGAGAGGCAGGCCAGCTGCAAGGGCAACGTGAGCTGGGACTCACTTGGCGCGTTGGCCTCCGTGCCACGGAGCCAAATTGGCAACGGGGTCCTTACCACGGACCATGTGCCCACTGACCAAGTTATGTAAACCGTCTTGTTTCAATTGGAAATTATTTTGATAAACATAGAGCTGCAAAGTGAAAACACGAGTTTACATCGAAATTCATACGTATACGCTACGAAACGAGTCTAAACTCCGATTAACCCGGTGCGGCGTATAATCTTGCCGAGAGCATTCCTACGGAATTAGATTCTTGAACTTGCCGGTGAATGGGGAACTCTGCCGAGGATAGAGTTGTGAAATTGCTTCAAATTAGTTTCTATATGATAACGAGGCTTCAGTAAGCATTTCTCTCTTCGAACTCTACAGAAATTATACGTTTTCGAAGTCGTATTTTGTCAAGGCGCACTCTCATTGATATTATTATCAAAGTTATCACTTTCCTTTGAATTTAGTCTTTTGAAACTAGTCTCGTTCTCTGGTAATAGTTGTACTTGCGTAGGGCTGTGGTCGATTGAAACTCCTCTAGTTAGATAGGAAGTCGACACTTGAGGTATGTAGGGCATTTTATTTCGGCAAGTTATGTTGTTGCGGTGGCTACACGACTCCTTATACACCTGTAGTACTTGAGAATGAACTTATTGGGTCAGCCGTTGTAAGTGAATTGAGTACGCAACGATGAAATAGTAATCCTGTTCTAATGAGCTTATCTAAAATGGCCTACCGAATATTGATTAGTTAGTTGTTGCAGTAACCCTGTACCATTTACAAATACGGTGAGACTATATTATGTACCATTTACAAAGGCTGTGAGGGCCGTAAGTACGGATGCTTGGGAAAGAATTAAAGTTAATCCATTCACTTTGTGGAGAAATGATAAATAAGTTTGACGAGTGTAAGAGGCTAGTAAGACTTACCACGCGTTACGAGTACATGAGGGCCATATTATGTTCCATTTTATAGAGGTTGCTGAGCCTTATCATGTTTCATTTACAGAGGCTGTTAGGGCCATATTATGTTCCATTTACGAGAGGTTGTGGGTCGTATCATGTTTCATTTATAGAGGTTGTGAGGTCGTATCATGTTTCATTTACAGTGCATGAGGGTCGTACCATGTTTCATTCTGGAGTTTGTAAATTCGTATTATGTTCTAGGTTGTAAGGGCCGTATTGAGTTACACTTTACACAATTCCTAGTGGTCAGATAAGTAGAGAATTTGTTTGTGCTTTGGGATTATGTGGGAAACAGGTAGGTTTCTGCGTGTTGTTTGTGCCTTCCCGAGCATAGAGGGCCGGTTAGATTTTTTGTTTGCATTTGTAAGCTTGTTTTTAGATATATTAGATGATCAGGTATTGTAGGATAAATCCTTACTCTCGCTCTTTTGATTACTATAGATTTTTCAATTTTAGTCAATTTATTATCTTTACGCTTTACATATTCGGTACATAATCCAACATTTGATTCACTCGTGGGATCTGGGCGGTCACGGGGGACACCGGTCCTCTCTTCTCGAAATCCATACATCCCTTGCTCCCGGTGTGGACAGCTATCTCTCAAGCATGCGCGCCCGCTCAAATATTGCATTACTTGCATAAGTGTAGGCCAAACCTTGATTCGGGGCGTTCTAGTCTCAGCCGATGTCGGCGATTCATTCAACTCTCCTTCCCTCCAGAAGCATTTGGGTGAGGCAGGACTTCCTTTTGATATACAATTTTAGGTAGAATTCGGGACCCTATTAAGAAGCCCTCTATCCTCTAGAGGCTTGATCTGTTGTATATTCCACTGTGGTTGATTGTTTATTGTATGGGGCCCATGTGTACCTGCACTTCTTTGTGATGGCCGTGTGACAGCTGTTAGATAGCGTCCTTGTCGGCCAAAGCGTAGTTTAGCGCCTGCTTTACGTTTTGGTTATAACTAGACAACATTATGGTCTTGTCGGCCCACATAGAGATTCAGATTGTGTGTTGTTCTAGTTAGTTGTCTTCTTTTACAAGTGGCCTTGTCGGCGGGGGAAGTATTTATAGCCAAGATATAGCTCGTTGGTTTCTCGAGTTGATGTCACTGTGCACCCAGTCGATTAACTAATTCGAGACCCAAATGTGGCACTAGGTGCGGTCATGCCTCCCAAGGTGGGGCGTGATAAGGTGGCAACACCTCACCACCGTCTAATTATTCTTATTCATCAAATGATCTCCTAATTTTCTCATTATTATTATGATCTATGTTGATGGCATTATTGTTACAGGATCTAACAACTCTCATGTCCAGGTAACAATTAAGTTATTGGGTGATAGATTTTTAATTAAGGATCTTGGCCCTTTATATTTTTCTAGGTATTGAGAAGTTAAACAACATGCTCATGGATGTTGCTCTAACACAAAATAGCTTCATTGCATACACACTCAATAAGTTCAATATGTTGGATGCAAATAGTGTATTGACTCTCTGTTTACAAGTGTCATTCTATCATTGAACAATGATTCTCGTTCAATAGATGCTAAGCTTTATAAGCAAGTCATTATCACTTTACCAATACCTCACTCTCACATGACCTAATATGTGCTTTCAAATATCCTTCGTGCTAATTTCAACGCCTCCATCAACCAAACATTGATTGAAAACAAAGAGGCTTCTTTGTTATCTAAAAGAGATCATAACCTATGGAACTACTTCAAACATGGTAATTCTCCATAGTTATTCGCCTACTTAGATACGATTGGAGTGGTATCATTACTTGGCACTCCATCTCAACTTATATTAT
The DNA here is from genome assembly GCA_018107945.1 of Datura stramonium. Classification (NCBI taxonomy): domain Eukaryota; kingdom Viridiplantae; phylum Streptophyta; class Magnoliopsida; order Solanales; family Solanaceae; genus Datura; species Datura stramonium. Next base: position 155,298 of record JACEIK010001452.1, on the reverse strand, counting down.
TTTTCTTGAAATAATCCAATCGATTTGGCGCTCCAACAAATAATGCATTATTGTAAGATCTTCCACAGGATAAAAATGCAAGGCTATAGAAACTGTTTAGCAACAACTGAGCTAAACTAGCTCACCAACCTGTACAAGAACTTGAGTCGAGAGATTTGTCATTCCACTCAAGGTTTTTTGTGATAACATCGGTGTCACTTACTTTTGTCGTCATCTAGTCTTTCACGATCAAATGAAGCATGTAGCAATCGACTTTCATATTTGTATGTGACCAAGTTAAAAATGAAAATTTTCAATTCATCATATTTCAGGGAGCTCAAGCTTCTGTAGTGGATGCTTTAACAAAAGCACTTCCCAGAAGGTCCTTTATCAATTTTAACAACATTGGTCTCGAAGAAAATTGAGCCAATGTTGAGGAAGCGTGATAAGGATAATGACATACAATCCTAATCCATTAGTATCGATGTTTGAGTTGTATAAGCATTACAAATCCTTTTTATCTTTAAGTCTTCTATGTTTTAGCAAACTCTTTTCTCTTCTATATTTGTACATGTATAAATACACATATTGTATCAATATGAAAATTAAGCTTTTCATAATGTATTCAACTCTTATAATTTATGCGACAGCTTATGCAACGCGATTGTACACCTGTTTGATCGACCTAATTCATTAACTACACTCTTAGCGCCATCTTGGTGTAATTATACGATAACATTGGCACGTGTTTTTGCTCAACTAGAGTGATCATAGTCGATTGAATGATGACACTCATCGGTGTGTTTCCCTAATACATTGTGAATTATGGTCGATAACATGATAGTACTGGTCTATAATTTCTTCCACTTCTTAATCGCGCTTGTGCACCACGATTGTGGGTGCACCAAGTACCAAGTACATGGTTTGTGTTTTGAAGTTTGCTCGTGTGAAATCAATTTGAGTCCCAGGTTCTCCACCCAAATCACAAATAACACACACTCAAGAAAGCAATTTGTAGCACAAATACTAAAAATGAGTCGGATTATTACAAATTATGTGGTCATCTCACCAGAAAATCTAATGTAATAATATATACACTAAGAAGCGAGTATGTTCTTTATGATTATTATTTAAATGCTATATTTATTTTTAACCCTAAGTAGAAACTTCATGTCAGAGGGACGCGCAAGAATGCTAGAATTTAGATCAAAAGGAAGACTCATAAAAAAAAAGCAAAAATCCATAAAGATACTTAGTAATTTGGTACTATCAAATTATTTCTTTAATTGAAAGCAATGATTACCTTATACCTATGTACATCTTCCAGGAAGCTTTGTTGCTCTTAATAAATGGGGTATGGGCTGTGAAATTTTGTCTCAAAAAAATATTATTGGATATACTAAAGCCATCCCTATCAAAAAAAATTTGCATATGAGGACAATTATATTGCATATTTTGTTGTAAGACATAAAAGTGACCAAGTGTCTCCTTCTAATAAAAGGGATTGCCTTTTTTGTTTGAAAGAATCTTGAAAAAAATAATTACTAAATCCTCTAAAGACTAAAAGGAAGCCTTGTCATTTCCAGTAGGGAAATGGGAAGGATCTTGTTTGTTTCTATCACAAATCCTTACTCCATTAGTTCCAAATACTATAGAAGCTATACAAGGTGGCATGTCCCTTTCAATCATAACTCCAAAATTAATTGTTTAACCAGACTACTTTTTCTTTTCTTTCCAAAAGAAATGGTGACATTAGAAAAGATTAGTTGGAACATTTGACTCACTAGTCTACTTCACTAGTACTATAATATATGTTCATTGTTTTCATCCTTGTTGTGTCTCTTATACTCTATAGCTACTGATTAAATAATTATTATTGCATAAAGCTGGACTTTATAGCCATCTAATTTATATGTTAATATGCCAGCAACTAACCAACTTGTTGTGGTATTCTAGGTAAAAGTACTAAGTCGAGGATGTTAGAGTTCCATATTAATGGGCATTAGGGTGTTTGATTTTCTTATTTGATTTTGAAAAATGCTATTTTAATGGTAGTAGATTCAAAATTTATTTATTTATCTGATATCAAAATCAAGTCCAACCCAATTCATTATTTCATCCAAAAAGTTGATCCTCATCTTATATTGTCCACACTCCCATATGTTCGGCTAAGGGCATCTTTGAGAATCTTGTTGAGTCCCACATCACTAGGCATTAAAGTCTTTGATCTCCTTATATGATCTTGAGTGATATTACATCATGAATCATGACTCATGGAGGCTAGGCAGAGGTCGAGTTAGACCCCAGATGCATTTCTTTATCAAAAGGAGCAATAGAAACTGAAGCATTATGAGTTCGAAATCAGAATTTTACCGTAATCCATTGGATTTACTAGGATCAAATGAACCATAACTTCTACACTAGTTTTATTTGATAACAAATTGGTGATAAATTATAAAAAATAATAATATTATTTATGAGCCCGCAGCGAAATTCTAAGTAGAATTACAATATTTCTTTAGTGAAATATATAAAGGACCCTACCCAACCAACCCCATTGGGTGATTTGGGGGAGGGGGTGGGAGTGGGTGGGGGAGGTGTTGGGGATGTTCACAAAGCAAGACCTATCACATCCAGCAGCTGAAAACCCAAAAGCTAAATTTAAAATTATAGGGTCTTCCACTGCGTCATTGAATATTAGATTGAAACCCCGGCAGGGACAAACCAAATAAAGTAACCATATAGAATTAACATGCATGCACTTATGTTTGCAAGAGATTTACAGCAACCCAACATTTTTTTTTGTAATTATTATTATTTATATGATTTTGGTGAGTAAAAGGATGGTTCTATACTGCATGCAGGGGCAAATTTACGAGGAAAAAATGATTTACGTGAATTCGTGATTTTTTTAATAAGTTAAGTATTTTATGTGTAATATTTTAAAATTAATATAATATTATATTTTGATACATATATTATAAAAAAGACTAATGATACACTTGATTAAATGTTGAGTTATTTTATGGAGGGTTGGAGATCAATTCCATAGTATAATTTTTTCTTTTTTTAATAAAACCAAAATCACAATATAAAAAAATTCAAAAACACAATCAACAATTTTAACTTTTCTAAATACTATAAAAATATTAAAAAAATCAAAAAAGATAAAAAAATTATATATATAATTTAAATTTGAAACTATTAATTTGTTACATGAATGGAATTGACTTATAAAAAATTTTAAAACAAGTATTATATGTGAATCAACCCTATTCTTTAGGAAATAATTCAGCATTTAACTTGTTTAGAGCATTAAAGTCAAAAAGCATTAGATCAATTCTACAAAAATATATGTATAAAATATTTGAATTTGAAAATTATGAATTGCTTTTTTTTTATTTTGTAATTAAACAAATTTTAAAAAGGGAATTATGAGTTCACGTGCATTAAACAAATTTTAAAAGGAGATAACTTTGTTTATTTCTACTTGAAAATAGTCTAATATATTAATAATATTTTCCCAATATTTGTGAACATTTTTGTAGTTTTTACTTCATTAACTTATTGGTGAACACGATGCATTAAATCTAGAATTTATTTAGTTTCTTACATAAAAGTAAATGGAGATAATTTATAAGTGGATTTAAGAAGGATATGATATATATAAACTAATTTACCTTTATTTTTGTGAGGTGAAAAAGTTTTTTTTGATAGACACTCGGCTAAAAAAAAGTATTTGATGCGAGATTATAAGAAAAATAAGACAACGCAATAACAAGATAGAAAACAAATATAATAACAGATAGGAATACATTGAAAAATAAGAAACTACACGCTAACTAAATAATACCACTTAAAAAGGAGAAGAGGAGGAGGAGGCTGAGGCTAGCCCCCGCCTCTTCCGCACAAAGTACGATACCACTCAGTTACCTACTAACCTTCTACCCTAATCTTCGACCTCCGTAACTTTCTATTTAAAATCATGTCTTGAATCAAGCTGAAGTTATGTCATGTTATGTCTAATCACCTCTTTTTCGTTCTTCATGCCAGATTATTGATTAAATCTTACGATTCATGTAATCCAAATAATAAAAGATCTAGTTTTTAGATTCTAATAAAAATTGAGTTGAATTTCTATTCATGAATTGATGGTTGTATAATTTAGTTATATTTATTAGTTTCATGCAACACCTTGCTTAAGAATTTGGGGGGTGCAATTGAAAACTAGAAAGTTGTGTGCTGACTCCCGCAGCAATTTATGAACTTTTGATTGAGATGTATTGTATTATGGTTGTAAGTTTGAATAGTTTGACTTTATATAAATTATCAATTTAAACAATAGGGTTATGGTGGGGCCCTATGATGATTTTAATACCATTGACTTTTTCTAAATAGAAAATTAATATATATTTGTTGTTGTCGTTGACTTTAGCCAGACAAATTTTGTTTTGCATGTTAAAGTGTATTCAAAGTGATTTAGATTTTAAGAAGAGTTTTAATACAAACATAAATTAGAGTATAAGGATAAATTAAAGTGTCAAACAAGTTCACACAAGATCTTAACTTCAAAAAATAACTACTCCAAAAATACCTCATGAATTCCTTCAGATGGTTACTTTACCATTGTGGTCATTGTGCTTCCACTCTGCCTCTAGCCTGCTTGAAAAATCATAACATTGTGCACGACCACCTTTAGTCTGAGTATCTCCATGACCTGATGGTCTATAAAATGAACCATGGGGAGTCTGTCATGACCTGACTATAATGTGGATTATAAATGATTTTTCTGTGTATGGAATATTGTCTGGTCGGATGACTGCAGAAAAATTAGTTTGTCCGTATTGCATGAAAAATAGTAAAGCATTCACATTAAAATATGATCGTAAAAATTCATGGTTTGATTGTCATAGTCGGTTCTTGTCAATGGATCACAAGTTTAGAAAAATGAAATATGCATTCTGAAAGAATAAGATTGAAAATGATCTGTCACCTCCATTATTGTCAGGAAATAAAATTTAGGAGAGAGTTTGTCACTTGTCAAAGGTTACAGAAGCTACACCTTCTAGACTTCTTGGATATGGTGTTGGAAATAATTGGATAAAACAGAGCATATTTTGGAAGTTACTGTATTGAAAGGACAACCCTCTGTGACACAATCTTGATGTGATGCATATTGAAAAAATATATTTTCATAATTTGTTCAACACAGTGTTGGATGTTAAGGATAAGACAAAAGATAATCCAAAGGCCAGAATAGACTTAAAAGAATACTGCAAAAGAAAGGAACTATGGCTGCAGGAAACACACTAGCTACAGGAAACACACAACAATAAACTGTTAAAGCCCAAGGCGAGCTTTTTATTCACATTAGATGAAAAACGTGAGATTTGTGAGTGGGTTAAGAATTTGAGGATGCTGAGGGCTACGCTTCAAATTTAGGAAAGTATGCAAATATGAATAAAGGGAAGTTGTATGGTATGAAAAGCCATGATTGCCATGTTTTCATGGAAACTTTGATTCCTATTGCATTTAACCGGCTACTTGAAAGGATATGGAAGTCAATCACGGAGATAATTTTATTTTTCAAAGATTTGTGTAGTAACACCTTGTGGGAGGATAAATTAGAAAGGATGAATCAGAATATTCTTGTGATTACTATTAAGTTGGAAAAGATCTTCTGGTGCGGCTTTTTTGATGTGATGGAACATTTACCGATTCATCTCATATATGAGGCACGCCTTGGAGGCCCAGTTTAATACAGATGGATGTATCCATTCGAAAGGTACTAAAAATGTGACTTTATATACCATGAATTCCTTTTTTTAAAGTTGGTGTCTAACTAACATTCATTTTTATACAGAACTATTGGCAAATGCAAAAGAATTGTTAAACAGAGGTCTAAGATTGAAGGATTTCATCTATGAAGCTTATCTTGCAAGAGAAATTGCATATTTTAGTTCGTACTATTTCTAGCAGCAAGTGCCAAGTTTGAGAAATAGGTCAACCCACAATGATGACGGTGATATTGATCCCAGCCAGCCGTCGATTTTAATTTTTAATCAACCAGATCAAGGTTCTAAAAAACGAACCATACGAGGTTTGAGTAGTATGAAAATGCAATCTGTTGTGACACATGTTTTACTCAATTTTTCCGAGATACAATCATATCTTAAGTAAGTTTTAAATGATGTTATCGAATAATATCATTTAAATACTAAAGGTTAAACTACCGAAAAATCTCAATTTATTAAACAATTACTTTGTAGGTCAGTGGGGTAATGAGGCCACATATACGGGGTTCTCCAATTGGCTGATAGACTATGTAAGTGTTCAAAATCATGTTAAAGGTATAAGTACAATATAATCATTTACTTAAAGAATATATTTTTTTTAACACTATGTAGGTTCATGATGGAAATAGCACTATTGAACATTTGTAATTTGTGAGTGATGTTGCACACGGGTCTGATAGTCAAATTCAGTCGATGAATAAATATTGTGTGAATGGTTTCAAATTTCAAATAGAAGAAACTTCTAAGTATAAGAAAATTAATAATAGTGGAGTATGCGTTAAAGGCGATGTAGACGGTAATTGTCAAACTGTTAATTATTATGGTGTGATACAAAAGATAATGAAAATTAGATATGCTGGATGACCAAGAAAAAAATAGTGTTATTTCGGTGTAAGTGGTTTGATTCACCGCACAGAGGTACTAGAGTGAATCAACAACATAATATAATTGAAGTTAATCAGGAAGTATGATTGTTATGATCATTTCATTATTGCACAAAATGCTAAGCAGGTGTATTATGCTCCCTATCCTTTGCATAGAGACAAGGATGATTGGTGGATGGTTATAAAAACTAAGCCGTGGGTAGGATTGAGATTGATAATATATTGGATATGGCGTACCAAAATGATGTGGCGGTTGTTCATCAAACTGTGGACGTTGAGTTAGAACAAAGTTTAGAACATCCTGAATACATATTAGAAGAAGTTTCTGATGTTAAGGACGTAATTAAAATTGAAAATATTGAGGATGAATCAGATAATGAAAATGAACTAAGCGAGGGAGAAGAATCAAATGATGATTATGAAACAAGTGAGGAGGAAGAATGGAAGAATGATGGAAATGAAACAAGCGAGGCGGAAGAATGGGAGAATGACGATTAGCAAGTTGGTTTATTTCTTTTTAGCATTTTATTATATTTAATACTTGTATTATTTTTTTATACATTCTAATGTAAACTTGTATGCTGATGTCGTCAGGTGATGTTGATCGAGGTTATAGTAGTAAGGGTAGTAAATCGAGTAAGAGTAGTAGAAAAATACATAGGAGACCACTAGATTCTAGTGCTGCTTCGGGTGGTCTTTCATCTACTCTACATATGCATTGTTCTCCACCTCTATCCTATTTCCCTTATGACACTGGGCATCCGGCATATTTTTCTATTCCTCCATTTCCTACTACTCCTCACACCTTCATGCCTACGCCTGATATTCTTCCACCATGAAAAAACTCAACGTATTCATCATCAGGTACTCCTTTTCTGAATGGATCATCTCCTCATTTGTCCAGATTGCGACTCAGAGATAGCAGCTTTGAGTCAGACTCACAGGGTATGTCTAGTACTCCACCCTTGACCTAGTCGAGTAGAGAACTGGCACCAACACCAACACCAACACCGGCACCGGCATCAGCAAATGGAGAGCCACATCCATGAGATAAAGACAGTCTTGGTAGAGTGGTGATCATGCCTAATGGATCTGGGTAAGTTTATTTTTATTTTTTGATTTAATTTTATAATATTTAATCTTAATATTTTATTTATGACTTGACATGTTTATTGTTATTTTTGCAGCTATCCGAAAAAAGAGAGTGGATATGCTCTCAGGGAGAGCACTCAGAGGCTTATGATAGGCCTTGTTCGACCTGGAGCAAAATACCACATCGGATATGACAGAACATGTTTAATCAGTTTAAGGTATATAAATTAATTATTATTTGGTAAAATTCTTCTTTGACTGTTGATTATTATATATCATCTAACACTATTGATTATTTGATTGCAAATATTGTGTACTTGACTTTCAGCACGATAAGATAATTTTCACGAAATATGAGAGGAAGGACAGTTCCAGGATGTCCGATTGGTTTAGAGATGCCAGAGAAAAGAACAAGAAGTATGATTGGATGCTACCTCATCTTTATGAGGAGCTTCAGAAATATTGGAGCACACCCATAATTTCAGGCAAAGTCTGAACAGGCCAGGAGGGAAGGGAAAGGTGAATCGTTGCACACTGGGGGTGCAAAGAGTCAAGTGACGATAGCTAGAGAATTAGTAAGTAGTATATACATACATATATAAATTTTCTTAAATTTATATATTGTCTAACTTTGATTACATTTTGTTTGCAGGCCAAAAAATTGGATCGTTACCCGATACAAGGGGAGCTATTTAGGGCTACCTATGTAAAAAAGAATGAGTCGGATTCGGACACATGGGTCGAGCAAAGGGCTAAAAAATCCTTGTAAGTCCATACAAGTTATATATAAATAGTAATATGTTAAGTTTAATTTGAACAACCATATTATACTCACTTTTCTTTTTAATTATGCAGAGGGATTATCAACGGTTCTTATCTGAGTACAGCCAGACTCAGGAAGCCCAAGGTGGGCTGACCCAGCCTCCGTCAAATGTCCCTACCCATATTTAGACTGAAAAAGTGGCTAGGGAAAGATAAAAGGGGAGAGTCTACGCTCTAGGATCTAAGAACCCAGTTCGACGGATCCAGTTCGAACTGGAAGGTATTGACTCTTCTAACCAGGGCGAGGTGGTTTATGCTGTTTAGATCGCTGCTATCTCGCAGAAGATCAAACACCTCACATGTGTCTTGGCAGATGCCGAGGCAAGACACATTGTAGAGAGTAAGACTAAGTGTCATACCGTCGAGGCACAAGTGCATAGTCTCTTTGCTAGTGAAGTGCATAGACGACGTGCCCGTTCTCCTCCTAACTTGGTTGAAGATGAGGGTTTGAGTGATGATGAACATGTCAAACAGACACCTTAGTTGTTAGGATTGTTGAACATTGAAAACAAACCTTATATATATATATNATATTGAAACTTATAAATTTTGTTGACTTTGTAGATAATTTTTTTGAATATTTAGTATTATTTTTTATGTTTTAATTTGATAATTACTATGTTATTGATGTTGTTATTGATTTAGAATTGATTTGGTAGCAATTAGTCTTGGATTGTGGCTGTTATTGAATTTAATTTAATTTGGCAGGTGGGAAATGCAAAAATTGTAGGTTTCTGCTTATAGTTTTTTTTTTGCAGAAAATCGACGAACAACATAGATATGACCGTTGATTTTCTGAAAAATACCAGATACAGAAACCCAGAAAACTTATATTGTCCGTCGGTTGTTCTTGGCTGTGAAGAACATACCAACTAGCAAGGTCATTTAGACTACTCATTGTTTACTAAGACACAAGTTAGAAGTTTAGTCATAATCTTGGTGTACGTGGATGATTTGATAATCACTGAAAATGATACAAAACCTATACAAGAGACAAAAAGGTTCTGCACCATTGTTTCAAAAAAAAAAGAATTTGGGTGATGAACTGAAGTTCTTTATGAGAATTGAATTCAACAGGTCAAAAAAAAGGGATTCTTATAAATCAAAGAAAGTATGTTCTGGATTTATTGACAAGCTATTATATTTGATCATCAATAACTCAGACATTCCTACTCAAGACCAATCGGCAGATCTCTTCACAAAGACATTTAGAAGGATCCAACATGAATTATTGTTATCCAAACTAGGAGTTTTGAATGTGTTCAGAACATCTAGTTGGGGAGAAAGTATCGAAGATAGCAGGTCGATTTTTGAAATGCGTTTCTAGATATTTTTCAATGTCTCGGTTATTCATGAAACGTGAAAAGCAGATGATTAATCATCTGTTTTCGAAAGAAATCGAAGAATTTTTTGAAAATCTTAAGAGATTTATCTGTTCTTTTTTCTCTGATAGATGATCAGAACTTTATCGGTACACCTAATTTGAGAGAGAGTACTGAAGATACTGGGTAACTTAGCAGCTAGTGGAATATACTTAATTATGTAACCTCTTGTTTATTAGTTGGTTAATTAGCTGTTTGATTAGTTGCTAAGCTGATTAGTTAATTTGTGATTAGTTAGCCACGTGGCAGCAGTTAGTGTGTTGTTAGCTTTAGTTGGTGCTAGGTGTATAAATGTTGTATGTATGTGTACTAATTCATTAGATCGGTGGATGTATGTATGTGAATTATTTGGTGTGACCAAATCTTTTGTTGTCGTCTTTTTGAAAGGTCAATTTTTTATAACTATCATGTTCGAACTAATTTATATATGTTATATCATCAAATATTTATTATTGATTAA
>JACEIK010001452.1:0-67618 GCA_018107945.1 Datura stramonium | reverse complement strand
ATTTAATTCAACGTGAGTAAACAAATATAGCAACAAAAAAAAAAAGAGAAAAGAGAATTCAACCTAAAAAATGAAATCATTTTTTGATTTTTTTTAATTGTCTACCGATACTTTTATAGAAATTTGTAGGCCTCAGATTAAAAATTATTTAAATAAGTAACATCCTAAAATGGTTTTTGTTAGAAGATGTTTAACAATGAACTACTCAACTTCTTATTGAAGGACGTTCAAAATATAATATATCATCATATAAACTAGCATTTTATCTATGTATATAATATAATTTTTCGACAAAGGATGTTCGGCTGACCACCCTTAGTCCATTGTAGCTCCGGCCCTGACTCTATACATGAAAACACAATGCACATGCAATTATACATGTGGTGCAAAGGAAAATCTGTATAAAACAGAACAAGATAAAAGATTAATTCGATTTCTCATGGATTTGAATGAATTCTATACTATAATTAGAGAAAGTATACCCTCCTGATGAATCCCTTGCCAAAGATGAAAAGCAAAGACAAATCACACCAAGTAACCAGATGTTCGTAGAGTCCACATCCCTAAATGTTAACACCATGAGGTAGAACAATTTCATAACTAACTACTTTTCAAACAACAACCAAAGCAACAATTACTGCTCTAAAGTCAACAACTCCGAAAACAGCAGTTAAAACACTAACTACAGATCTCAGGTGACTTGTGAATATTGCTGATGACCGAGATAAACCAAGGAAAGGTGCTATAAATTGCATGGGTACCCAAATTTCAAGTTACGCCTAATATTCTAAAAATCCTTAGCACTCCTACGGAAATGCCTCTCAGCAGCATAACTCACTTCAGAATTTCAGGTCCAATATAGAAAAAAGAGTTGCAGTAGACGTACATGGACCAACCTCTTCTGACATTGTGTCGAATTAGGGAGATGAGAAATATGACCAAGATGAAAATCATAGTGTCAACTTGGCCAAGGAAAAATATGGGCAACTTGTTGTCTTGCTGCGACATTCTCAAACTGAAAAAAGAGGAGATATCCCTAACACCGACCCTGTTAATGGAACAGTGAATTTTGCAGGTGTAATAGTTTGTACTTCCTCTATTGATTTTGGCAAAATTATCTTGCAAGTGTTATAAAAACAAAGCTAATTCTTAAATTCTAGACTCAGGAGCCTCAAATCATATGACATTCAATAAATTATCACTAGTCAACATAGTAACTTTATGTTATCCTCTATTAATCATCCTACCAAATGGCTACAAAGTCAAGGTAACACGGATCAATAGTGTGATACTTGCACCTAACATTATTCTACATAGAATGTTGTTTGTGCCCTCCTTCAAATATATTCTTGTATCCGTTCATTCCTTAATTTTCAGTCCTAATAGCATAGTTGCATTTTTCCAAAAATTTTGTATACTGCAAGCTCCTTCAATTAAGAGATCTACGAATATTGGTACGTAGTGCCAGAGATGGGATTTACTTCTTGCGCTCAAAGTGCCTCAACAATAAAAACTCACAATCCACGCCCAGTAATCTTAATTCAGTTCATGTCTCTTCGATTTGTTGTATACACAACCAACAGACGATGTCACCATCAAACCCTTATTCCTAACACAAAGCCAGAAAATAAGTGTACTTCTGAGTCTGATTCAAATAGTTCAGAATTCAATAATACTCAGTTTTGTAACTCTAATTCTTTTCTGTCTCATATGGATTATATGAATGTATTGTGACATAATAGACTTAGGCATGTACCCTTCGTTGAAATGAAGGATATCCATTCACTACATGAAGTTTTTTCTTCCAAACAACCTTTTATCTACTCCATTTGTTCAGTGGCAAGAAAAGCAAGACTATCTTTTTTCCAGAGAACTAGTAACAGTGCCAAACTTATCTAATTATTATGCATTGACCTTTGGGGATCATACTATATCAGTACATATAACAATTATAAATACTTCACTACCATAGTGGATGATTACAGTAGATCTACATGGACTCAACTCCTATCTTGCAAAACCAATATCTTAATGATAATAAAAGTTTTTGTATGCATGGGTAAAAGTCAATTCAATACAATAGTTAAGTCCATCAGAATAGATAATAGATTGGAGTTTATAAATGCAGAAACTACTATATTTTTCCAAGCCAGAGGAATCATCCAATGAAGAAACATGTCCATACACATCATAACAGTAATGGTGTGATGAAAAGAAAACATAAGTACCTTCTTGAAACTGCCAGGGTACTCCTTTTTCAATCAAAGTTACCATTAACATACTGGGAGAATGCCTTCTATATGAAACCTACATCATAAACAGATTTCCTACCTCACACATAAAGGGAAAAAGCCCATATGAGCTCTTGTACAAACAAATACCCTCTTATTCTCACATGAGAAGCTTTAGGTGTCACTGCTATCCTACATTACAAAAAATCCACAAAGACAAATTCCAACCTAGGACTTTACCTCATATATTCATTGGGTATCCTTGTGGTATCAAGGGTTACAAGGTTCTGAGGCCATCTACCAAGGTAATCACATTTTTAGAGATATAGTGTTTAGAGAATCTTTTCTTTTGTCACGCCCCAACTTGGGAGGCATGACTGACACCTAGTGTCACACTAGGATATGAACTAACTTGACTAGGCTTGTGAACTTCTGGTGCACGCCTGCAACTCATTTCAAGAAAACGACGAGCTATGTCTCGGCTGTAAATCCAGCCTCTGGCCGACAAGGCCACCTATAAAAGAAAACAGCTAACCAACAACAACACAATAACAGGGGGGCCAACAAGACCACTAAGCTGTCTAGTTATAACTAAATAAAAACAAGCAACAACTATAACTATGCTATAGCCAACAAAGCTGCTAACTGATAGCTAAACTAGGCCCATACGGTCATCACACGAAATAAAACATACATGGACCCCACATGGCCAACAACAAAACTAACAGCTGGTAACCTGTAGCCTGCAAACCTCTAAGAGTGGAATAATGGTCGAGATAGACCCTGACATACCCATAAACTGTACAACAAAAGAACAAACCTTTTCTAACTATCAACTCCGAAGGAAAGGAGCTGAATAAATGCTGAGTCCAGCGGATGACTAAGAAGGTCCCGAACCGCATCTATCTGCACCTACAGGCAAGCAATGCAGCGCCCCAAGGGTGGACGTCAGTATAATATGTACCGAATATGTAAGGCAGTAAAATAATAACTGACTGAAAGCTGACAAAGCTGAAGTAATCATGAAGGAGGATAAGAATTTAACCTTAGTGATCTCACCATCTGAAATAACTAACTAACAAGTGTATATATACAAACAAGAACCTAACCGAACCCCCATAAGACCGGGAAGGTACAAACAACACAGACAACACACCGGGGTCCCATATAAGCCCCGCAAGTACAAATAATGCACACACTCATGTTGTCCTGGCTACTAAGGGTTTGTAAGCATACCGTGACTCGTGATTACTTGTTCTCTAAAGCAAGATCCGATCCCGATAGGCTCCCGGTGAGTTGTGTCTATGTATGAGCTGCCCAAGCTCAAGCATTAAACCCCGAGCCTTGCTCTGATCGTGGGTCATATATGTAATATGTTGTAAAGGATCCAGCCTTGGCTCGACAGGATCATAATGTAACCGCTGTAATTGGATAGGAACCTCACCTACCTCTATTTGGTGTAACTCAATACGACCCTCATGGCCTCAATCTGATGGAACTCAATACGCTCCTCACGACCTCAATTTGGTGTAACCCAACAATGACCCTCACGGCCTCAACTGTAACCTACGACCTCACTGTACCTCAATCTGATGGGACTCAATATGGCACTCACGACCTCAATTTGGTCTTTTTTCGGAGATCATATCGTCTCATAAGCATGGCCCCATAGGCAATAACATCTAACAACCCAAACGCCGTTAGGAAAAACTAGTCTAGCTAGGCCACTCTAACGAGGGTTATTATGTCATCGTTGTTGTCTTAATTCATTTGTAGCCCTGACCACAATAGGTCTACTCGAGTACTTATACAGTATTACTGTGTCTACTTAACTTTTACGACGCACGTAATCCTACCAAAAGGATAGCCTTACATACCTCAAATGCCGCTTTCATCTAACCGGTGATTTCACCCAACCGCAGCCCTTATACCGAGAGAATAGGACTAATTTCAATACTAAGCTCGGCAAACAATCTTATAACATTCGATAATATATTAACTATAATTCAACTCTGAATAACTCGGTGAAAACCCGCAATTTTTTTAGTGAGTTCGGAAGGGGAGAAATGCTTACCTAATGCCTATGGCCATTTAGGATTCAATTTGAGTAATTACAACCTTTACTCAAAAGGGGTTCCGCATGCTGAGCAAATTTTCAAGAAATAACTCCGTGAGAATGCTTCCCATAGGCTTAGACTAGTTCTTGGAAGTTAATTTGCTTGGAATGGCGTTGGGTAGCGTAATCGAACAAAAAATTGATCGAAGTGTAGTTCTCTGTTTCTGGCCGAGGGAGTATATTACAAATGATTTAAAATTAAACCAAGGAAGTATATATATATATATATAAGTGTAGTGTGGTGGCTGGGTGTGCCCGCGCTGGCCAACGCGCTAGGAGGGTGCCGCGTGGCGACTCCTAGGCGCCGCGCGCCGCACCGCCTAAAGCACCGGCAGGCTGGCGGACGCACCGCCCTCGCGCCCGGCCTCGCCCGACCCTACTTTTGGAGGCTCTTCCTACACGCATCAAACTCCCTTTACTTGAGCGTACGCCTATTAACTGTTAACATTTTACGGGGTGTAACACCATTCTGTCTTTCATCTGAGTCTGCATCTTTACCTTCAATACTGAAATTAATTTCTTTCATTGAGACTCTGGTGATGATGATATTGGGCACACTACCCTTAGTACACTGGATGATGTTAGAAATACAAGTTTCACACACATGATATGCCATCTGATCTGAAGCTTCATCTCAAACCAGCCCTAGATAATAACCTACCTCAGCACCTGGATCTACACTAATTAAAAACATTAAACCCCCAATCACCAGCTTACCAAATGACCACTATGGAACTAGTAGTACAAGGAGATCCAACAAACCGCCTAAGCCCCCAATTTATCTACAAGACTGCCTTTCATTATGTTCTTAACCTAAATCGAATAATTAATTGTCTCTTAATGCCCTATTCACACATAATAACCATATAAATTCTGCATCACTAACCCCGGCGAATGTAAACTTTATAATGAATGTTTGCAGTGATAGAGCCTTCCTCACATAGGAAAGCAGCTATGAACCCTATTTGGCAATCCGGCATGACACAGGAGTTTAAGACCTTACACTAATCACACTTGTCCCATTACCAACTGGAAAGAAAGTTATAGGTAGTAAGTGGGTGTAAAAAGTGAAACACAAGTCTGATGGAAGCATTGAAAGGTTCAAAGCGAGGTTAGTGGTCAAAAGTTACACACTACCGACAGGAATTAACAATACTGAGACTTTTTCACCAATTATCAAAATAACAACTGTGAAAGCTTTTCTTGCCACTGCAACAAAGCAGGTATTCTAGATGGATATTAACAATACATTCCTACACGGAGATCTTCATGAGGAGGAATACATAGAAGTACCTCGGACTGGTTACAAGTTCTCCGAGGTTAGTCTGCAAATCCCAAGTCTCTATATGGTTTAAAGTAAAGGCAGGCAGTGGTATGCTAAATTGACTAAAGCTTTGTGTCTAAGAGGGTACTCACACACTCTGAATGGGATTACCACTATTCTATTAAAAGGAACAAGGGTCTATAGTCTATATAGATGACATCATACTTACTGGAACCAACATGGAAGAAATACAGAAACTAAAGGCTTCATTTATGACACCTTAGGATTAAAGACTTAGGGAAAAAGTATAAGTGGCTACTTCGTACACTTGGAAATACTGTACAAAGTAGATGTGGATCATCATATGTTAATTAAAGAAAGTTTCTTTATTAATTACTAGAGTATAATGTTCTTGATAACAAACCGGCCCTCTCCTTTAGATTCCAACATCAAGTCATATGCCAAAGAAGTATCAATTCTAGCAGATCCCACCTATTACAAAAAAATGATTGGCAAACTGAATTTTTTGAACAATACACAAATAGACATAGCTTATAGTGTGCAGCATTTAAGCCAGTTAATGCAATATTCCAGGGAAACCCACTTGAAAGTTGCATTCCAGTTACTAAGATACCTCAAAGCTGACACTTCACTGGGGTTATTCAAGTGTCAGAAGACCAAGCAACTTGAGGTAGCGCTTACTTATGATTTGATTGCGTTGCCTGCCCCAAGACTCAAGAAGTCTGCAAGTGCTACTGTATTACTAGGAAATAGCTCTATAAGTTGGAACTTTAAGAAGCAAGAAACAATATTCTTGTCATCTGTTGTAGCTGAATATATTTCTCAGAAAAGTTGTGGGGTGAATTGGTGTGGCTTGTATATCATTACTTGAATTCACAGTTCCATTTCCTTTGCCACGAATGTCGGTTGTGATAACCAATTTGCCTTACACATGGCAAGAAATCCAATGTTGCATGAAAGAACTAAACACATAGAAGTGGATAAATACTCACTCCCGCTTTAATAAGGATTGGATTTCTTTACATCATATTTTCACAAATAATCAGTTGGCAGATCTCTAAACCAAGGCTTTGACAGGAATCAAACACACCGCCATCTTAAGCGGATTGATCGTACCTTCAAACCCTGCAACTTGAGGGGTTGGGGTTGTAGTGGTGTTAAGATATTAAAGGATTTATGGAGAATAAGAACTAAAGGATTTCTAGAGATCTATCTCTGTTACTGCTCTGTCACTTGAGCTCCACTGTCCAATATTTATCTGGGGTTTAGAACTTCAATAACATGACCACCAGTTTACTTTTCTTGTTAAACCTGCCAGATATTGCACCTAATCCCCTTGCCCTTGATCTTATTTTTGACACTGATCTCAACCTTGTTTTATTTTTAATTTGTTAATTCTATTTTTTATATACCATTTAAACATAAAATACTAATTTTTATATTTTCATTATTTATTTATACTTCTAACAACAGATTTGCACTTTAAAATTCGTTAGATTTAACTATTTTTAGTAGTACATAGATTGAATCGAGTCTTTTTTTTTAGCTGAATTGAAGATGAGTTATTTTTCTTTGTAGTGGAGCTAAGCTAAAAAGATTATAAAATGGGTATTTGAGTTAAAACTAGATGATCAAAATAATATAAAATAAAACGTGTGATGTTATTTAATTGGATTTCTTAATCTTTTTTAATATTTGTTAAAATGTATTGAATAGTTTATATTGGATAACATTTTTGTGTTATAATATGCGTAATGAAAATAAAGTTAAAGGTTAAATGAAACAAACCGAAATAAAGTGTCAAAATAAAAACGAAGGGCAAGTCAGAGGGATTGTCTATTTATTTGGCTTAAAACTGTTTGTACTTTATTTTCCTTAAAATATTGAATATAGTTTGCACAAAATTAACTATAAACCTACCGTTCACTAAAAGAAATGGAGAAATAATGCAAACAAGCAATATCGGCTCACGTATCATTCTTTACAAAGGGGTACAAATTATATATAGCATAGTGAAATTTTGTTATTTTATAATATATATATACACATACACTTATTTATATATCTAGGTAAAATTTATTGACTCAGCTTTCTAAAATTGGCATCAACTTTCACTAGATATCTTAACCTGTACTTTGCTTTATTTTAAACACCATAAGGTCCCGCTGTGTTATTTTGATACTTTCTGCATACTTGGTATGTTGCGTGTTTTTCATTTATTCAAAGCACGTAGAAAGTCTTTTTCTGATGAAGTGGTGTCCAATTTGGGCCCCGACAGTAACATTGACCCACTCCCTTTTATTTATACCATTTTTCTCATTTTCAATACTTCAATTTAGCCCTAAATCTTATAAAAATCAGTGATTTTTCCTCATTTCTTCATCATCTCCTTTTCTTCTTCTTCACTTCTCTATCTTTTTTCAAATTTCTTTGATTCAAATATAAACTAATGCAATATTTTCACCTAATCAGAGAAAATAAGTATTTAAAGACAATAAGTTAATATTTATGGCTTAATTTAAAATTTGAAGGAATGAGTGGTGGGTTATGCTTTTGTAATGTAGGAAGAAAAGAAGAGGGAGGAGAAGAAAACTAGGAGCTAGGAGAGAGGAAGAACAGTCAGGTGGAGAAGACGAGTTGTGGGGGGAGGCAGGGAAGGGGGAGGTTGTTTCTGCAAATGTGTGGGTGTTTGTACTTTATAAAATAAATTTTTAAGTGGTCATATTTTTATTTATTTTTATTTGTAATTATTTGGACATAAAATGTCATGTGTCATTGGGTGGAGAAGACGATTTGTGGGGCGGAGGCAGGAGGGGGGTTTTGTTTCTGCAAATGTGTGGGGGTTGTATTTTTATAAAATAAATTTTTAAGTGGTCAATTTTTTTATTGTTTTTGTAATTATTTGGACATAAATGTCATGTGTCATTGAATCCCTGGATATTTTGCCATGTATTTTAGCCCTTATTTTTCTCTTTAATTTATTTGTGATTAAAATGAGTTGACACGATCCAATTAGCCAACTAATCCACATAGGAAACATTTGTTACCACATCATCGCGAGTATATTACACTCCTTATTATTTTTTACTAATTATGCAAAAAAATATCAAAATAACATAACGGAACCCTACATAAAGTGTTTAAAATGAAAAAGGCCCAGCTGAGATGTCTAAGCTGGAAATGGATGCTAATATAAGAGGGCCACTCAATGAATTCCCGCTCATACATATATACAATTAGTCATGCATATAATTACATCATATACTATATCCGCATTCAATTAAAATAAGTTATTGTATATGGCCGGATGCATATATTCTGCATATATTTGAAATCAAAATTTTAAAATATAACATTATTCGCACTTTGCAAAAATGAGCATTAATAACGCGATTTACAAGATTTTCTTTTAAAGAATATATAGAGGCCTAAAGTCATGATTTAATGGATTGGACTTTCCTCGGGAGAAGACATATGTGGCTAATATTTTACGTGTTTACCAGATTATTTTCATTAATTTAATTATAATTAAATTATATTAATTAAGAAAAAAGAAAGTTGACTTTAATTATAATAAAATATATTAATTTGGTGTAAATGTTGATGCAGGTAAGTTTTTATCTTTTTTTTCCTATTCTTAAAAGAATAATTTAGTGTTAAATTTTTTATTTTATTTTTACTTTTTTTTTATGAGAATATTTTTTTCTTTAATATCACTCGGCCTGCATGCTGGACTGTCTTCTTTTTTTTTTTTAATTGGAAACTTTATTGTTATATTCACATAAATATCGGGCAGAAAAATAACTCCTTCCAACACGAGCAACAAATTTATGCATTTACATGTTACAATTTAAAACCATAAAGAAAGTGTGTGTTAATTACACGTCAAACCTATAAACTAATTATAGATTTGTATAGTTCCGCCTAAAATATTTGACTTTATCAAAATACCTTAATAAAGGTCTAATTATATAATTATATTTAAAAATTTCAAAAAAGAAAAAATTAAAAAAACAAAAAAAACATGTAATTTAATTAAAATTAATTATAATTTATAATTATTAGGCTATATAATTATTATTCATATACTACACCAAATTTAATTAAGTAATTATCTTCAAATAGACTCTAATTAAGGCTTGAAAATTAAGAGAATTATGTTACTCTCTTAGTCTCAAAATATTTTTTATTGTCAACACATTCAAAATAAAAAGATGTTTTATTTTAATCCTTAGTAGTAATTGTTCTTCAAGATTATAAACACTTCATTTATGATGCATAAATAAAATAAATATTCAATGAATATAGATTATATTTTAAGACATAAATCTAAATAAAATAATTAAACACTTCTCCTCTAATTATTATTATTTTCTTAAGGAACATATAAATGAAAAATATAATAAATATTTGAGATAGAGGAAATATAAAAAAGGTTTAGAAAACAAACAATTTATAAGTTTATAAAGATTCAAAATACAAAGATGCATGTGATTCATAATTCATTATATTGAAATGTTATATTATGATTTTCGATATAAGTAAGCAGTA
This sequence comes from Datura stramonium, assembly GCA_018107945.1. NCBI lineage: Eukaryota > Viridiplantae > Streptophyta > Magnoliopsida > Solanales > Solanaceae > Datura > Datura stramonium. Next base: position 57,435 of record JACEIK010001452.1, on the reverse strand, counting down.
CGCACAACTTTGTTTAGGTGTGGCGTCGAGCCGAGTGTAATCGAGTTTTCTATAGTATTAAGCTCCAGTCGAGCTAAGCTTCCACTTTAATATTTAGTTTTGTATAATTTTAACTCACGAAGTCATTAAATTATGATAAACATAGCCTGAAATATATAAGTATTACTAGTTTTAAATTGACCATTGCATTTTATTTGGTTGAATTATATATGATATTCTATTTAGAATTAAATTTAAATGAAATTAACTTAATATTGAACATACAATATAGCGGAAACGTAAACTTAACATAGCATATCATAATTAAGTGATAATTATATATATAATTTAATTTAAATTTTGTAGGCCCCTAAGAGAAGTTTTTTTACTTTTTATTGTCATCAAGTCTAACTATAGGGGCCAAGGGCTAAGATTTGAGGCTTCTAAAAGTCGAAGTAAACCTAATTTTTAAGGCTATATATTAAAGGGGCAAATAGCCTTTTAATTCATGTGTTAATGCTATATTTTGAGTTTAACTTTGTGTTATTCAACTTATCACAATTAACCTTTAATTATATTATGAGGTGAATTTCATTCTTGTAACAAATTTCAAGAAAATTAACAGATATTTAACTTCATTCGTAGACGATTCTCGGGCTAATGTATTAAAATTTTTGATTTGTTATTTGATAAGAATGATAAATGAGCCTGAGTGGAGCAGCTACAGGACAAACTCCTGTAAATCCACAAAGACTTTAACCCGTCCCATCCCCCATAACATAAATTTGTTATTTTCAATCCATCCCACTCCGCCTGTATTTAACCTCCACCAACTGTTTGTTTCTTCATTAAAGATGAATCTTGAAATTCTTGGATTTATGTTGTTTATAATTTTAAAAAAAAAAAAAAATCTCTACATAATTTTTTTCATTGAGCTTTCTTATGCTTCCTCCTGAATATGCACTCTGTGAAGCGTATTATTGTTACCTTAGAACAAGTAAATTTTTTTGGGATTTGTTAGAGATTACTCTCATAATATAATGATTTAAAAAATGTGAAAAAATTATAATAACAAAATAATATATTAATAAAATATTTTAATAATTTTTAATTTTAACTTTAAATTTTTTATTTTTTTTATTTTTTTTATTTTTTTTATTTTTTTTATGTTTTATATTTTAAATCATGTTTTTGAATTTTATAATTTTTTAAAACTTCATATTAAATTAAAATAAAGGGAGTTTATATATATAGTCTGCTTTGTCACGAGAAAAGAAAAGTCTACTATTATTGGATGAAAACGAAAATACCAGATCATCACTTTTGGAGATTTGGGCCGATTAGGTTTATGTTTCTAATGGGCCAAAGTATAAGATGCTTGAATTTGTATATAATATTGTTATAACTCCATTAAATTTTCAGAAACCTAACGTAAACTTTATATATTTATATACATATTTCGTACCTTTTTTATATAGTTCTTATAAATGAATTTGTCGCCGAAATTTTAAGTCCAATGCCAGATTCAAACCATAGTTCTTTTTCTAAATTTCGAAGCGAGATTGAAAATGGTATGATATTTTTATGCTGAGTTTCGTAAGAAATTTGTAATTTAAGTTTTGTGTGTTGTTGTAGTTTTATGAAATTTGTATGTATATTGTTTGAAAATTATATACAATATTGCTGTAGTAATATTAATTTTTAAAATCTAAACATGAATTTTATATAAATTCTTTATACGCTTATATACTATACCTCCATTTCATGCGCTCTTATACGTGAATTTTGAGTGAAATTTTTAGGTCTAGAGCGAGGTATACATATTTCATACCGATTTCATACAGTTATCATATACAAAATTCTGAACGAAATGTTTAAGTCTTTATCAAGATATACACATTTTACACCAATTTTATACAACATATGTGAAATTTGAGCTAATTTTTTGTAAAAACTCATGTTATGTTTTATAAATAAAAACTCTTACTATGTTTTGTAATATAAATGTTATTTATGTATATATATAATTTTTTCTGACAGTTTGACCTCAATTGCACAAATATAATAATTTGAGGGAAAATCTTCTAATGGCAAACCGCTTTGATACCTCGTTGTTTAACCTATGATCTATCCGCGAAAAGTTTTATCCACTTCAAATATATGATATCCGGGTTGCTTGAGATAAAATTAAATTTCAAACAAGATATCCGAATTGTGAATTCATGCATTTTTGCCTCGAAATTCAAATAAAATTATCGGACTTTAGCCAGATTAAGGTATGAATTTGATAAAAATGGTTGAAGTTTGCTAAAATATGACCAAGTTCACAAAAATGATTAAATCAATCAAAACATGCCCGAACCTCTGCTGAGAAATTTTAAATATTGTATATGAAGTTAGACTTATTAAGACCGATTTCAAACATTATATGTCATAGTTGCCCAAAATGGATACAATGTGGAAAAAAAAAATTAAAAAAGAGAAATAAGATAAAAAGGTATCAAAATTGGGCATCCGTGCACTTTCCTCAAGTATGATTAATTTGAGGCTAATGTTTAAATTTTGTTCTTGTTATTAAAAAAATAGTCTAAAACAGTCTCTGACACTATGCCCTCGGAAGAATAGAAAGTACTCTTCCTAAGTTTTGCCGATGGGCCATAACTTTGGTACAATTCTGATTATTTTACCTATTTTGTTAAATTATTTATAAATTTTATTGAATATAAGAATTTATTTTGTCTAAGCAAGTTGGTGTCGGGTGAGAGCATAACTTAGCTGAAAAAAATATTCACAAATCTTATCGGATAAGAAAAATTGTGTATGTTGTTCAATTATTCAATTCATCATGTTAAATCACTCACAACCTATCATGTTAAATCACCACAAATTCTGTGAAGCGTACCCAAAAAAAATTACTTGTTAAATTTCATTACTCATAAGATTTGTGAACCAAAAACTTTTGATACTTTCTTCATTCTACCTATTTTAATAAAATTCACAAAAATTTGCTAAAGGTATTATAAAACAATCTTGCATGTGTTAATCAAATTTGTAATTTATCTCTTGATTCCATATTATATACAAACACTAAATGTCTTTATCTTTAGCTTATGTTTATGATCGTCCAATGAGACTATTAATAAGTGATATTCATTTAAGGTGTCATATATATCTTTTTGGTTTATTCTAAAATTCAACAATTTTATATTTCGATCCACCATTGTTCATTCATCATGATTTGCTAGTCACGCATATGCTGAAGGGCGGGTTAATTAAAGAAAACACTCATAAAAGTAGACTTTTTTCCTTCTTTCAAAGAGAGAAGTTTATCTAACAGTACATTTTTGCCTCCCATTTAGAGAATTCAGATCATGATAAAAGCTAGTAAAACAATTATAACAAAGAAAGAAGAAAGACATGAAGCAACAAAAAATAATTAAGGGAAGATTCAAATATATCAAGATTTATTTTCTCCTAATAAAAAAGAATATGTCAAATGATTGTTACAATTAGGATAATTAAGGAGAGGAAAGTTTTAGATATTTGCAAGATATGGAATAATGATACAATATTAGGGTCTACATGACACCTCTTATAATCTTTTCGTGATATTTGGTAAGCATATGTATCGTTTTATAATATATCGTATTATATTATATTGTGTTGTAACGTTATACCGTGTTATTTTAATAACATAATATTTAGATAGATTGTATTATTTTTCATCGTTAAGGTAATATTATACATCATAATCTGGAGATAAACCAAGAAAAGTAATGGGCAGAGCATTAAGGTAAAAGATAGGATAGTTGGATAAAATAAAATTATTAAATAATAAGTAAAGACAAAATGAGAATGAAAAAAAGAATGTAATGACGCGATCACACCAAATCAATCATTAAATAAAATAGGACTTTTCATCGTTATGTAAACGAATTTAACGATACAATATAATAAAATTTAAACACTAATTAAAAATAAATAATATATTTATAAACTAATAATATAATACAATACAATGTGTAACAACTATCCAAAACAAGTTATGTGTGGTTCTTTCCCAAACTCTCGCTTTCTCAACATCGTGATGTGGTCGTGTCGAGTCAGTTTTTTTTTTTTTTTTTATAATTTTTTCCTTCTTTTTAACCAATTTATAGATTAACTATTGGAGGGAATGGATCAAAAGTTAGAGGGTAGTGACTATTAACGGATTTTTACTGGCTCCTGGAAAAGGTAATAAGCGAAAATATGATTTAAAAAATTTGGGGTCAGAATTTCAACAATAAAAAAAATACAAAAAAAGGAGTGAGGTGATGATGTGGGAATATTCCTTTATTCACTTATTATTTTTTTATGCCACATTATTTTATAAAGGGTGTGTTTGGTAAGGTTAGGAGACAAAGTGCATTAATTAAAAATTAGAAGTAACCAAAAGGTGTGCCATTGTTGCACAAAGGGTACTATGGTCCGGAAGATTTGATTTTATAATTTATTACAAATATTTATATTAGTTTATAAGTTTTTTTAATATAAAATTATTAAAATTAACGCAATAAATAAATTTTTTCTTGTTAAATTTAAAGGCAAAATTAGGATATAAATCTTCTGTGTTTTAAATTTTGCCATCGAATTCATATCTCGTATTAGTGACTGAATTATTAATTAAATAATTATTTAATAAATTTTAAATATAAATAAATAAATAAAAATAATGAATTTGATGCGAACTTAAAACCTAATATTATAATTCCTAAGTAAATTATAAGTAAGCATGAAAATTATAAAGATATTCTGTAAGCCTATTTGGATTGAATTAAAAGTTGTTACACCACTTTGATTTATTTTTTAAAAGCTTTTTAAGTATTTGACAAAACAAAAATATATATTTAAAATAAGTAAAAACAGTTTAAACAAGCTAAAAACTATAAGTTGGGTGACCCAATTTTTTACTTTGGGCTTTTAAGTACTTTTACTTAAAAGCCATTTTTTTAAGTTAATACAAACGGACTCTATGATGATGGAGGTTTACTAAGAAGCAAAAAGTAATTAGCTTCCATCAATTTATGATTTTCAAGAAAAATATCATTTTATATTTAAAAATAATTTAATTCAATTTAATTTTTTTAAATACTCTTAACATAATTAAAAGCTAAAAAACATGAATGACTGATTATAGCACGTGCTTGCCCAACAATACATTAGATAGATAGAAATTTAAATAGTTTGAAATTCAAGTCATACTTTTGGAATAATATCTAATAAGTTAATTAAATGCCTTATCTAAGATGGTGAAATTATTTAGGTATTGTTCAACATCAACTGAAATAATAACAGTCATTTATGCAAAATATCGAATAATGCTTCTGACTAGGCTAGGTTATCCATATTCATAATTTCAGAAAAAGTCAAAATCAACTCTTGAATTTATACCAGGTTCAGGTACTTAGTGCAACCACTCATTTATCATGATCGCGATACTATAGCGCGATAATGCTAGCTAACATTCACTTCTACTATGTGATCGAGGGACCTTCAGTGCAATAGTGCACGTCTATTTTTCCCTCAACAGTACGATCGCGCACATGTGCAGCCCCCGACCGAGCACTGGCCACCACTCAAACCAGAATTTTTATTAGACATAGTTCTTATAAAGAGATTCAAACATGTACATATACATTATATTTGAGATTTGAATAAACATAAATTATTTTTATTTGATTTATACAATATACTTTCAGTACGCTGCATTCCATTATTGCCGAAGAAGTTAGGCGAATTACAATGTTTTGATAATCCGACGTTGGTTGTCACTTGTCAAATCAACTACTTAGTAATGCATTTGTTAAATGACAAAGTATTTATAAGGAAACATCAATCAAAATTCAAAATGTTGATTACTTTAAATATTTTAGAAAAACTTCACTGAGGGAAACATCAGCAAATATAAATATTTTAGCTTAAATTACATATCTTCACTGAAACTGAGGAGTGCAGCAAAAGAGTAAAATAGGTAAAAAAGAATAAATTATTTGACTTCATTTATTTTTACAGTTATATTCAATTTTAACTTAAAGAAATTCAGTCCTTAACTTTATTCTAAAGGAAATGATGAAATTCAATAAAGACTTTAATTTAATCCGCAAAGAGTAAAAATTAGTTAATCCTAAATAAAATATACCTAATATATTGTGCCTACCGAAATACTAAAACGAATGAAATCAACAAAATTAATCTTACCACCTCCGAATATAGAGCCGAAAGCCAATCATTTGAGATTGATGCTTATGCTTCTTCCTTAGCAAAGAGAAAATAAGAATTGAGATTTTTCCCTCTTAACTCAAGAGAAAGAGGATGCAAATATTTTATCAAACACTCGGTGGAAAATCTAATTAATTTCATTCCTAAATATAATTGAGAGTTTCAAGCCGATAGGATTGAAGTTAGATTCTTTTTCATTAAAATTATAATTGTTATTTACTGCTTATCAGTTCATATCATATATTATTGCTTATTTATAAAATAAATTTTAAAACTTACAAAGAAATTTCAAATTTTGATGCTTATCCACCACTTTCAATTGACTCTTAGTAACCATATGCACTACTATTTCCTTCTACAAAATGCAATGCATATAAAAATCTTATGCTCTTCAATGTAATGAAAAGAGAGAAAAAGAAAGGTAGATATTTAAAAAAGTGACACATAAGGGAAAATCAAGGTTTAGAGGGGAAAAAATAATGAGAAAATATTCATAGCAGACAACAAAATCCTTTGATGATAGGCTTATGGAAAGAGCATTTGCATAAAACCTCACATTGTATTTATTCTGGGACAGATTTTGAGTCTCTACCCTTGGCAGAGTCATCTTAGACAAAGGTTGATTCGATACATATTTTTTATTAAGAAATTATGTAATATACGGAAGTTAAATGTTAGCTCTTATGAGTGTATATTTAATTTTTTTATATTTTTAATATATTTAAAAAGAAAATTCACATACCTTTCGCCAAATTTCTCACTCTTGCAAAAAATTAAAAGAACCATAAAATACGATATATTTTGTGATGTCTAATCATCCATTTTAATAGTATTTTCTTATTAGATATCTCAGAATTTGAATGAGTGGGCATGAATCATGATCAACAAATGTCACAAATTTCCTTGAAATGGAATAGGTCAAGAACTATAATCCTTTACCAAAATGGAAATATTCCCTTCCTATGATCTGCTTTTTAGAATTTTTGAATACATTAATATCTTTCTTCTTCTTTTTTTTCTTTTCCACTCAGTATACCTATATTAGAGTACAATTAAATTCGGATCGCGCACTCTAGGCCCATTTCCGAGGATAGAATAAATATAATTTTTATTTTCAGAGAATTCAAACTCGAAACCTCTAATTAAGGGTGAAAGAAATTTCGATCGATCCCACCACAATATTATCTGATAAAGCACCAACGTATATGTGCATCTATTAATTTTCACATAAATTTATAACCAATCAGGCATAAGATATTTAGTTAGAGACGAATACAAAATTCTAAAACTTTAACATGTTCAATGCTTTAAGGTTTGTATCCTTAAATTATTACACATTTGAAGTAATAGATTCAATAGAAATTTAATATAATTAATTTATTTATATTTTACATCGAAAGTAATGAATTCAATAAACTCATTAAACTCAAGTTTCCAACTGCCTCTAGCTTAAATAGCAGCTACCCTCATGCCAATGCTAATGTCTTTATCTTCTTTTTCTTTTCTTGAATACTAGCATTTTCACTTACATTGTTCCATGGCCTCCTCACATCACAAAGACATTTACATATCTTCTATTTACTCTCTAGTGCAACGACTTGAGTTCATAGATCCATTAAGACTTCCCAAATTCTAATCCGCCGCCTCCCATTGACACAAATATAGCTATATGCGAGGAAGAGGTTTCAATTGAATCCGTTTCAATAAAAAAAATTATACCGTATCGCTTAATAATTTTTCTATCAATCGTTACCTAAAGTACGAAGTTGAAAATTACCCCCAAGTCAAGCCGTAAGTATAAGGTAGAAGATTACCCTTTCCGCCAAGCCGTGACATAGCCCCGCATGGGCCATGACGCCTCCACCGGAAGCTTCATGAATTATCGAGATGAAATGATGATTTGCATGGTACTATTTTAAAATTAACGTGGCATGCATGCTACATTGGTTTTTTTTTTTTTTCCTTCTTCCTTTTACCTTTTATTGGTGTGCATTTTTCCTTTTCTTCTTGCTTCCTTTGGGAAGTTGTACTAATAATGCATGTAGTTATCCTAGTTTTCTGTGTAGAAATGTGTCCAAATGATAATTAAATGGGTATTCTTTAGATTCCCCTAGACTTTTGAATATTGATTGACTGGCGTTTGGGTAGGAAAATCTATATCTATATATGTAATAAAGGGAAGATATTAAGTAAGTGAAGTGACACCGCTCTTGTGGTCCTTATTAGTTTTTTTTTTTTTTGTTAATTTTAAAATTTTATTTATATTTTTATTTACCACTTATTATAAAAATAAAAATTTTAATTATTATTATTTTTATTACTTAACTTTTTATATTTCTTACCTTTAAATTATTAATATTCATCATTAATTTCTTTTAGTGATATATATATATATACACACACACACAGACTATTAATTTCAATTATTAAATGTATAGGTTAAAATGTGTAAATTATTACTCAAAAGGTAAAGAAGATGAAGAAATTTTAGGTGGTGCTTGGCATCAGTTTCTAATACTAGAAGAAATTCATATTTTTCAGATGTTGCGTGTATTAGCAAAAGGCTGAAAGAGAAATTTTAGCAAATTTCATTATTATTAGTGAACTTTTCTTGACAATATTTTCATAATAAGTGTTGCATTGTGATACCATAAAAAATAGAATATAGATTATTACTGATTATCGTGATTTCTTACCATTGCTATATTTTTTCAAGAAATTCTTAATAATTTTTTATAATTTTTTAATATGTTCTCCCAAAATATGTCTTATATGCAATTTGTAACTCTTTGTATCAATAATGAATAAGAGTTGGTGATAGGATAGATAAATTCTTCTATCTTTAATCTGGAGGTCTCAGCTCCACCCTTATGAAAAAATTCTATTAGGGATGCTTCCTGTTAAATGAGCCTTACATGGCGTGAATTAGACTCCAATATGAATATCAAATGCACAATAGAAAAATATTTTTGGTAAGAGTTTCAGCGTAATTTTGTACTGAATTTCATTGGGTGGGACTCTTTCAATTTATAAAGGATGATGGGGGATGTTTTGAGATGGCGTATGGATCAAATGATATGGTAAAATTATTGTTTGAAATTTTGGAGAAAATTGAAGGAAAGAGGTAAATTAGAATTGATATTGAAAAGGAAGAGAAACTTTTGCTCTTTTATATTTTAAATATTAGGTGGATATGGGAGAAAATTAAGAAAAAAATTGAAGAAAGAATAAAAGGAGAAACGAAAGAAAATAAAAATAAAAACAAGAAGAAAATGATGTCACAGCTTGACATATATTCGATTTGTAGTCTTTGAAGATCATAAATAATTATGTCTTTTCAAATAAATTGTCATTTACCAAATATAGGCTCAATATAAAGTCGCCGATTAATATAAATTATAATAAAATTTCTCTAAGGAATTATACGATCGATCTCTTAAGATAGCTAAAAATTTATAAATATCGGGCCCAATACTTATATCAATTATATTAATTTATTATAATTAAGTTATAAACGAAAGTGAAAATATATAATTAGGTAACTATTGTATTAATAAGGATATATATGAAGATACATATTGGCCATTCATTTGATTGTATAAAAATTTGTCCACATGATGCTTCTCTTAGATTAAAAAGCCTTCTATTTTTTTTTAAATATTTTTTTAGGGGGAGGAAGGTCATTTCATATCCTAACTTTTTATTTGTTTTATTATAAAAGCTTAAAATTATTTAATTATAAAAACAAAAAAAAACCAAACTTAAATAAAAAAACTAAAAAAAATAAAAAAAATATATTATAAATTATAAATTAAAACTTAATTTGAATTTTGATTTAATTAATTGGTAATTTCCTAATTTTAATTATTCAGATTTATTAAGTGGTTATTTTTAAAAAAATTATTTAAAATAATTGCGCTAAGCGGAAGTGTTCATTAGTTATATAATATAGCAATCATATACACATTTACTATATATAATTGTAGTTTCAAATAATTACAATTATTTAGCTATATTTTCAACTTTTAACTATTTTTTTTTTTGTATTTAATAGAAAAATAAAAAGCAAGCAAATCTCTTAATCTCTCTCCTCCAATATCGTCGCCTCTCTCCTCTCTCCGAGTAATTGATAGAAAACAGGCAATATAACAAGCCATGTGCTATTTTAAAAATCCAAAATTAACAGAAATGCAGAATTTACAAACAATTCACAAAGGTACAATATAATTATTGAATGAATAATGGACAATTTTTAAAATTGAAATCGAATTTCCTAAAATAATTTTAACACTTCCTCTTTTGTGATTTAATCTTCATTGTCTGATTAGAAATAGGAATTTGTTCAACTTTTTCTTTCTTCACTTTACTTTAATTGATGATCTGAAAAGATCTTGGTATGTGTTTGGACTTAAAATTTTAAATTTATGAACTTGAATCTTCAAAATCAAAATTTTTACGCCGATTTCTATAACTTCTTTTGAAGAACTTTTATTCTCCATCAATTTTGTAGTAGAACTTACTAAAACTGGTCAAAGGAATAGTTAAATTTTGTATCCCTGATTTATAGAGAAATTCTGTTTTAAAAAAATTTCTTATAATATCAAATCGTTAATCAAGATATGAACATTGTAGACATCAAAAAACAAGATTGTAATAACAAAAAGAATCCTATCTTGATTGAGTTAAGTAAATTCATCAATTCATTCAAACTAGAGATATAAATAAATTTAATTTTGATATATCAATATGTCCTAATCCCCACTCATATTTATAGCCAAATATTTCTCAATTTGATTTAAAATCAAGTAATGCAACTCATGATTTTATCATTAGCGAAAATTAAATAAACTCTGTAGTCCTAAACTAAAGGAGCAGATTGCAATTAATTTGATAATTGATAAAGATTCTACAAAAATTTTGAAATTAAAAGACATAAAAAAAACAAATTATCTTAAAATAAAAAAAAAAAACGACAAACTGAATCAATTTTTTTTAAGAAATATTAATTAATTAAAAATTAATCATAAAACTAGTTTTAATTTCTCAAAGTATCACATTCCTTTAAAGCACTATCTCGCCTACTCATTTTTACCCCTCCAAACTAACCCGACTAAATAAAAACCCGATCCCTCAAAATCTCAATTTCTAAGTCATTAGGTGGATGACTGAATAAAGAGGGATTGAATTTTTTTTGGTTAGGGTCGGGTCTGAGGTGAAAATGAAGAAGAATGGATTTTTAAAGGCATATGACATTTGAAATTAGAAAAATCAGTTTTATGATTTATTTTAATTCAAGAATATATGTCTTTAATTAAAAAGGGTAAACGTATCATTTGTTAGACGCACGGCATATATATGATTAACTTTAACCAATTTTAAATTGCAATAACAGATATATTTAATCTATTTTTAATAATAATAGTGAATATTTTTTTCATTTTCAATGAAAAACATAATATTTTTTCATTCTAAAACATTTGAATGAATGTTTAGGTTGAAGAAGTACTTGCCATTTGAAAAAGCCCAATCTCAATCAGGCCTTTCAGAGAATATATAGACATCATTTGGACAATTAGGCCAAGCCCATTAACCCGGCCCACTAGCCTATATTCAAAAGGGGTTTGAGCTATTTTACAAAAATTTTGAACAATTGAATCCAACAGTCCGATGGGCCACCCTTAGAGGCCTGACCTGACCCGCCAGGGACCCACGTGTCATGCTTACAAGTGGTTCCATAGTTATTTATTTATTATTGCCTTTTGAAAATTTGCATTGTATATCAACGCGGGCTAATAATTTATTATAAAATAATTCAATTGTAGATTCTAATGGATATGATTTTGAGTTTAATCTTACACTATTTGTATTGAATTTATCCCTCTGTTAGTTTCTTTGGATTCACCGTTAACGATGGGAATGTCGAACAATAAATTGTAGAATCTTCACATATTCATGTGGTTAATGACTACGATTTTCAAGATTCAATATCTAGTGATTCAAGTTAGCCGTTTTTGTAAAAGAGTCATATTTCTATATAATTGCAACATGAAAGATTTTCGATATGCATATATGTGATTTTGTCTTGATTGAGTCGTATTGCATTTTCTGGGAACATCTTAAGGAATTTAAATATCAATTTTGAAGGTGATTGGAGATGATTTGGGATGAGTTTGAGTTGAATTTGAGATTAAAAACTCGAGATTGAAGATGACTCGTCATATATCCTCTACTATATTTCGTGTATATCTCGATATATATCGATATATCACACTATATATCTCTTATCTCTATGCGTATATTGTATATATGTATTTTCATGAAAATATGTAATATATACATTTACATACAAACTATACAATGGGATATACATATGTAGTAGAGGCGTCTATGAAAAATATTCCAATATAGAATGGAGTTTGTATATTCCTTCTTTTGGGTAAAAATCTGGTGCGGGCCTAACAAGTTATAATATTGTCATGTAACTTAGGTTAATTGACCAAAATATATTATACTTTAATTTTTTAAAATTCTAATTTTTCGTTATTCAGGTTTATTTTTTTAATTTTCACATGACATTCCTGTTATTTTGATCCCAACAAATATTACTGAAATGAGATCGAAGACTAGTTCAAAGTGAGTTCAATTCTAGCTACAAGCTATTTGACATGATTAAAAGGTTTACCAAATTGCTGCTTAATGTGAAGATAAACTTTCAACTTTATTCAATACTAGTAGTTGGATACGCGTGTATTCTACATCAAATATAAGTGATAGTGAATTATTAATCAAGATAAATATTCTCTGAGTACTAAATTTATGTTCGAGTTGGCAATTTGATATATTTTTTTTTAGTTTGAAGACCAAAAATAGAGTTATTCATTGACTTAGCAAAAACAAAACAGTATACATATGTGATTGAATAGAATAAACGCAAATCGATTTATAAAAGAAACAGATGAAAATTGTTGACCTTACTAAATTCCTTAAAAAATAATTTTAAAAATATACGGCTTGTAAATCTCAAAGTTTTAATTTTTGGCATCACGCCATTCATTCAATTTATTTTCTTCCTGTATGCTGGCTCTTTTCGATATGCATTGGCTTTAAAGTTCTGGACGCGATACATTAAAATGTAAATTAGAGAACATATAATAAGTTAATAAAAAATATATTAATATGGAACAAATATTTTTCAATAAAAGTGATCGTTTTAATCGAGATAAAATATGGTGTAACAATAAGAAATAAATATTATTTAGCAAATAAATGAAGACAATTGAGAAATATTTAAATAGAAAAAGTAATTAAAATATCAAGCAAAAGACTTACAAAGCTCAGATCAATGACCTGATTACATCACAACATCAACAGACCTCCATTGCATCATCTAAACAAAATGTCACCAATTAAAATAACTAAAGAGAAGACTAACCATCACCAACAGTGACACATTTTAAACACAAAAATATGTCATTGAGCTTTTTCAAGTAATGAATGAATTAATATACTTTCCATCGTAGTTGAAAGATGAAGGAACTAAATATTAAATAGACATATTAAAGATTGATATTAATGGACATTTGTAATAGATAGAGGAAGATTAAAGTAATTTTAAATTCTAATTGATTACAATAAATGACAATTAATTTTAGAAATATGAATCATCTTCATATTATTATCTTATCTTTTACATCTATTATGTACTATCACTTTATTATTTTTTGAAATGTAAATTACATTTTAGTAGATGAATAAGTTTGAAGTAAAGGGTGTTATGGTCGCTCAATTCTTTGGATATTTTGGTCTTTTAACTTTAGATTAGGCGTTTTTCACTTTCAATATAACATATTATTATATAAGTGGAACCCAAAAGTGAAAAGTTAGATTACCATGAAAGTAAATTAACGATATATATACTATATAATCAAGTGTTCATGAAATATTGAATGACTATTTTACCCTTCAATCTAAAACTATTCCTATAATATTATATATTTTGAAAGCTAAAATTGCATAAAAATAAATATTATTACACCATTAAATATTTACAATGAATTATTCATGATGATGAAGGAGGGAACTCATTTATTATTTGAAGGGTACATTAGTCTCTCAATATTTGAAGGTTATTTGGTATTTAACTCGTTTATTTTTTGCCTTCCCACTTATATAGTATTATTATTATTATTATTATTATTATTATTATTATTATTTAGTTAGTTAATTAGTTATTACTTATATTTATTTTTTATATTTGTTATTATTTTTATTTTTAATTATTATTTATTAGTTTATTTATTTTTTTACTTTATTTATTTTTTTTGTTTTTTTAATTATTTGATTTTATTTTGTTATTTTAATTTCTCTAATTAATGGGTTTTTTTTTTTTGTTAATATTAATATTTAATTATGTATTTAATTAAATTTTAATTTAGTGAAGGGGAAAAAAATGGTAACTTTTCACTTTTTCCTTTCCCACTTATATAATAATACAGGTATGATGATGATGATTTTTACATATTAATTTATTTTTATTTTATTTATTTATTTTATTTAGTGGGAGGATTAAAATGGTAATGCAACTTTAAAGAAATTTTAATTTTATTATATTTTAATTTAATTTATTTTTATTGTTATTTATTTATTTTGTTTAGTGGAAGTTTGTTTAATAACATAACATTAAATGGAATTAATTAAATAAAATAAAATTAAAAAATAATTTTAAAATAGAAAGTTCAAAAAAATAAGAAAAAAAGAAAAATAAGAATTGAGGGTTTAGAGGCATGCCACATCAACCTCGCCTCTAAGTCTACTTTATATATATATATATATATATATATATATATATATATATATATATATATATTGATTATTTTTGTTGTTGCATTTTAAAATAATTATCATTATCAACAATGTTATTATCGGTGTAATCTTACAAGTGAGGTATGAAGAGGGATGTGAGTGTACACACACACTCTGCCCGTGGAGGTAGAGGTTGTTTCCAAAAAACTCTCGAGTCAAGAGCAATTGTTCTTGAAAACTACAAACTCCTCATTAAAAATAAACAAATATTTGATAATGAGAGAACATATCTAAAATATAAAAAGATTGCGAAGCAATTAGATAAGGATTATGGACGGTAGAGGTATGCAAACCTTACCCCCACTGTGGAGATAGAGAGGTTATTTCCAAAAACACTCACCAAGAGCAATTGTTCTTGAAAACTGCAAACTCCTCAATAAAATAAATATTTAATAAAGAGAGAAATTATATCTTAAAACGTAAAAGGATTGCTACAATTAGATAAGGGCAATTTCCTAGCTTTAGAGGCAATAAGGAGAAATGCAACTTTTTTGTCAGTTGAATCTTTGTATAGATCAGGAAGAAACATTGTATAGGCTAATTCCTTCCTGTAGATGCCTTGTGCATTCTTTTTTAGACTTGGAGGTAAAGTATCATGTCCCCCCTAGTTAGTTTTTTTTTTTAATATAACATGGTTGGTTAGTTAACCCCCACACCTTAGGTCCATGACCTAATGATGGTTTTTGAAAAATAAAAGGATAAAATAATCAGAAATCCTTCCTAATTAATGTTTAAAAGACATGTAAAAGAAAAATATTACAGATAATATGAGACTAAAGTCGAGTAATGTTGAATTTCAATATGTGTGTCCGCCGGCTGCCTCGTGCCGCTGCTGAAAATTAAGAATGGGCCTCCTGGGTTCTTTTTCCAAAGTCGGGAAATAATGTGTTGGTGAAATAGAACTCAGAATAAGCCAATTGCCACAACAAAAAATTACTAACTCTTTGTTCACCTCCTGTTCTTATAAGCAAATCAGGACACTTGCTTTCAAGTTCTTGTTCGAATAAATTCATGTTGATGTCCTCAACATGTAAAAATCCATTCATTACTTTACTAGCAATGCTTTTGGTTGCTTGCAATATGTCATAATGTCCGCTATATTTAGTGCGATCACAAGGTGAAGTCCTTCCACATTGGCTTTTGTGGTCTCCTCCGTCAATGCTATGCATTTTTGTAAAGTAATTAAGGTTGGATTTACAAACCAATAATAGATACTGTACTCCAAATCTATTTTTGAAAACAGTTAAAAACAAAGTTAGAAAAAGCGAAAACAGCTAAAATGACGTTTATATTATGGCTAGATTTATATAAAACATGCACTCATATTGAGTGGAGGTTCTAAGTGGACCGTTCTGGAATATTTTGTTAAAGCGTTTTTTTGATAGTTATCAGGGGTGAGCTAAATAACAAATCATAACTTTGTTATTCCAGCTTGTTCACACGTGTTGACTGACGGCAAAAGGACAAAGTAATTTGATTATTATCACTCATTTTCACTCAATAAAAGAAAAAACGAAACCCTCTCCTTCACACTTCAATTTTCCATGTAAAAATCAATTGAATCTCTTAAAATTTAATCTCGTGAATCACTATATTCTTTCATAATCAAGTGTTGACTTATATTATGACGTATACACAGTACAACAGAAATTATATATATATATATATATATATATATATAAGGTAGGGACCAGTGCCAAAAATGCCCATATTGTTAATCACAGGTTATAGCTTGAGGATGGTTTCCATAATAAATCTTTTCAATATTGGGGTCAATGACGAAAGAATTTAGTGTCAAATCTCTGTACACAAAATTAAATTAAAACATTGCTGAATTATCAGTTGTTCTTTTTTTCTATCTAAGTCAATAATGATGTTTTAGGTGAAAAACTCTCACACTCCGATAGTTCAAAGGAGTATAAAACTCAAAACACCGTGTTTTTAACCCTTCACTCTTAATCTTTCGTACGATAAAATATTTAGAACTTTCTATAATTAATAATAAGGATTGTGATGAAGTTATGAGTACTTCATGTATTGTTAATCCGAATTTCTAAGTCATACCAATATGCTGGATAGCGCACAACAAGTGACAAACCAAAATAAAATAAAATAACTTTTCTAATATTTGATTTATTTCAAGAGTAATATCTCAAAAGATCACTCAAATATATAAAATTATTTAATAAAATCACTCCGCTTATCACTTTTTTTCACGAAATCATAACATATAATTATCCTTTGTTTTAATAAAAATCGAGTACCTCATAAATTCGTTAAAGAACTCTTCAAAGAGTTGCATCAAGAAATCAATCTCCTCCTGTTCCAAAACAAATGGTTATATATGTTAGCAAGGTTTAACATAAAAAATCTACATCTCTCTATATGAAAATCATACTCAGAGAAATAATGGATAGTACTCCCTCCATCCTCATTTTTATGGCACTATTCGAGTTCTGAAAATTAATAGTTTATTTGATCAAATTTTTGAGATCAAAAGTATTTATTTTTTTTAAAAAAAGTGAGATGTTTGATCAATTTTTAGAGAAAATAAGTACTTTTAGAGTAGTAAAAACTATTTTTCAAAAGATTAAAAAATAATTTTTTAAAAGCACTTTTTCAAAATAAATTGATTTTAGAAGCTATTTGGTCAAACATTCTAACTTTTTAACTTTAACTGTAAATTCAAATCCCAAAATCTTTTTTAAAAATTTGAAATAAAATTTACATAATTTAAAACTATATAAGAATACTATAACAATATCAACAACTGAAAAACATTGCAAGAAGAAATAACTCTCATTGACTCTCTCGAAATCAAAAGGCTATATGTACCACATAAATCGAGATAAAGAGAGAGTAAAATGTACGAAAACAAAATGCATCCATCCCTTAAACAACGTACCTTGGATCGTTTCCAATTTTCAGTAGAGAAAGCAAAAGCAGTGACAACTTGTATTCCCAATTTAGAAGAAACATCACAAATCTCCTTTTTAGTTTTGAGTAATAAGTTTGTGACCTTCATATACTTGTAAGCCTCTTAGCCTGCCTATCTCCTGTTACCATCCATTATCAAAGCAATATGTTTAGGCATAAGTTGTTGATGAAATTGGAGATCATCATCATTATCATCACAAAGCTTTTTAGTTTGTGTTGAGTTTCAGCTTGGAATCTTGTTGAATTCACGAGCGTACACCGTCAGAGACGAATTTAAAATTTAAAGTTTATGAGTTACTATAGTAAATCTTAAGTTAATAATACGATATCAACTGAGTTCAAAAAGTTAAATAGTGAATTCTTTTATAAGGAACATATACAGGATATGAACAAAAATTACTGGATTAAATATTCCGGTAAGTAATTAATTAACCTTTGAATTCACCCTTGAACATTGTTGTATTCTGCTGTAAAATCAGAGATGGTGATGATGATTTCCAGCATCGAAGGCCCAAAGAGCTCTTTGATGAGATGAGGTGTTGGGATACTAATGAAGAGCTCATGATTTATTACTCGAGCTTTAGTTTGTAGAAGTGGAACAAGGTAAGGATGTTTAAATAGTGTTAAACATGTAACACCAATTCAATTTTATAATCCTACAATTAAAGGTACATGGTAGTTGATAATGATATCACGTTTCGAGAGACGAGAACGTGAGGTGAGGTATGGGCAGTACGAGGGTGAGACGTAAGTTTCAAAATATGAGGGGTAAGTCTTATGAATTCCCGCGTATCTCATGTATCTTTTAAAAAAATTATAATTTTATTATAAAGAAAATAGGCAAAGTCAAATTTTAATAAATCTGTAAATAAATTCATATAAATCAATTAATAACAAAGTAGAAAAAAATTATTATAATAATTATTTGAGAAAGATAGCAATAAATGATAACAGCCGTAGATAATCTTTGCAATAGAATCATCACACTCATCAATCTACATCTACTAGAACTTTCCACTGTCAATTAATATTTGCACTGATTTTTATTTATATTTTTTAAAAAAAGAGAAGAATAGAAAGTGTAAAAGCAATGATACAAAATGGATAAAGTTTTCTCAAGAATATAGTGTTTAAAAACTCTATCCTATCAATTTTAGGCATAATCATATAAAAAAAATTATTTATGACAGGGTTGTTTTCTATGAGAGTTGTTTCCCTTATTTATCCATTTTAGAAAATTACTAAACACGAAAACATAATAAACATAAATTATAAATATCATTATACGAATAATTAAAAAATGATTTATGATAAAATACTTTTACATTAAAATAACAAAAGTCAAATTTAACGCATGAGGCGTACACTTTTACACATCAAATTTTAAAATGTAACCCTATAAATCTATGTCTTTCATTTTCGCTCCAAGATATTTTTGATACGCCTCGCTCCGGGACATGCCCCGTAAATCTAGTTAGAATGAAGGAAGGTATAAATGGTCACAGGCAGAGAGTATTTTGGTGAGTGAGCGGAGGCTTTAAATTATTGAATTTGAAATTCAAAATAATGTACATATAAACAATTGCTGAAAGAATCATTGAAATGGTCACGGCCAAGTGTTGTGTAGTTATACATTAGTGTTGCGTCTGCAACACTAATGTCCACTTGTATCTTTTTGATTTTGCCATGGTTGGTTAATCTAGGTCATCTTTGTCACGTCTCAAGTCCGGAGAATTATGACCGGCATCTTGTGTTACATCTGATCAAGTGTATTTTGCCACAAATCTAACTACAACAAGCTAGAACTTATGAGGTTCGGCATCACAACACAATCTAAATCAAAGTAAACCATATTATGATAGAAACCGGCTCAATTAATCAACGATATAATAGGCCGCTGCTCGAGCAATTATCCCCCCGACTTTCATTCTAATGTGTGACAATACATGTTTTGCGAAATCCTATGAATCTATCCGACATTGAGTCATAAAAAGTTAATAAACGTGATCCCACCATAAGCAGTGACGCAGCTACATATAACCAAAGATGGTCACGAACATCTTCTGGCCAAAAATATTATTACGTATATAGAAAAAATATGTATAGTATATAGATCAAAAATTATTTTTCATAATGTATATATTAATAAATTTTTTAGTTTCGCTACTGACCATAAGTTGCTTATTGCTTCAGTAGTACTATTCACACGGAGTGCATTTACTATGTCATTCAATATGTTAGTCCTTTGTTTAATTAAATAATATCCCTCATTTTTATATTGCAAGTTGTTATATTATGATATTTATATTTATTAAAAATATATTAAAATATCAAATACTATATCGAAATATATAATTGTTAAATTTATATATATTATTATTATAATATTAGCAAATATATAAAATAGTATTAGTTCAAATTTAATTATTTAGAGGTTGAAATTTTAACTTCTCTATCTTGATTGAAATTTCTTTAATTATTTGATGATTGATTAATAAAAGAAATTGTTTGTACTTTTAAAAATATTTCTACATGTGTAAGGTATTAATATGATATAGTTACATAATTTTATGAAAATCAAAATCAAAATTTTCTATTATATAACTATATAAAAATTAATATCAATCAAATTATAATTACTAATTTATGATATTATAAAATATCAAAATCAAACTTTAAAATAACGAGCATCATAATGTCATCCACTTTAGATTCCATAGTCAGTTTTTTATGGGCACTCTTTGTTCTCTTGGAAACCAAGAAACAGTAGACCATCATCTCAAGCATTATTGAAGCAGAGTATTACTCCCTTTACTTAAAATAAGTGACTGATATTTTTAATTTGCACATATTCATTAAGAAATTATTCAATTTTTTTTTTTTTAAAATACAAATATATTTTTATTAATTTATTTTTAATAAATATCTTAAAAAATAATATAACTCTTAATAGTTTTTTCGATTTATAAATTTTTTTTAATTTATGATTTGTAATTTTCATTTTGTATTTTATTATTTAAATAGTTTTACTTTTTTAAATTTTATATACGTTTAAAATAAAAAATAAAAATCATTTATTTTAAAACGAAGAGATTAATATAAAAGTCAAACTCCCATCAGAATCGAGATTATTTGGCTCACCAATTTGTTCAAGTAATTGAATGTGGATCTTCATATTTCATAAACGGACTAAGCATATTGATATAGACTACCACTTTACGAGAGATTGAGAGAAGGTTCCTAACAAGGCGATAGTTCCATCTTTTAATTGTGCCACTAATATAAATATGTATGTATCCTATGTATTTTTCTGCATGACAATTTTAGAAAATTTTTACTATGTGACCCACATAACTTACATTAGTTACGTAAAATTCTTTTTGATGAGAAAAAAGAAAAAGAAAAATCTAAATCTTACATATTTGGGTCCATAAATTCTAAGTCCATTTTTTAGCACAAAAATAAATAAAGGTCTCCACGTGAATTTTCCTCTCTTTTGGAATGGTTGATTAGGCTTTGCACACAATGCTCATATACTTTTTCCTTGGAATTAGATATTCTACAATGATTGAACAACTTGTTTAATTAAATAATATTCAGATGACTCTTACGTTTTGATAGACACTATGATTGTGTTTGGCACAGAGAAAAAATATTTAAATTAACAAAATCAAAATTCAGCATATTTAAATCCCTTCAAATTTAAATCTTGAATTCAAATTTTTTAATTAAAAATAATAATAATTTTTTTAAAATAAAATTAGGAAAACAAATACTCACAAGTGCTATTTCATGTTAGCTGTATCTTCTCTACCCTTCAATATGCCTTATCGTTATTTCTGCCGCTTTTTTTCTCCAAAGGGCGGCTTTAAATCTTATTAAGATTGTTCAAGATTTAATAAATATGTATGAAAAATAATTTTTGATCTATATACTTTATATATTTTTCTATATACATAGTATAATTTTTTGACGAACAGGTTCGCTGACCTCCGTTCACGATATGGCTACGCCACTGTTTATCTCTATCCCCACTGCTCCATACCCCCATTATCCCCATTCCCACCCCTCTACTCCATTAGATTATATACAGATATTTTACATTCCCAAAATAGAGACTATCGGGTAAATTCAATATAATAAACGCCTGTTGGCATTCTAGCCTTTCTTCTTCTTTTCAATGCCTATCCTAAAAATTCAATGCTTTTTATCTTAAATATCTGAACTGATTATTTGTTATTCAAGAATTCTTTGTTTTGATATTTTTATACCATTCATACACAATGTTTATTCACTGGTTATTTGTTGTTTAAAAAGTTTATATTGTTAATAAATAATATTTTGATCTAGAATATAAAATAATATCATTGGTTTATATGGACAACATAAAAAACTTCATAAAAAATTTGCTTACTTTTTTTTTTAAGAAAAAATTATAAAAATTATTTTTCCGTATCGAATGAGCATGCCCCATCCTATATGTTTTGTTTTTTTCTGGGCTTTGAATAAGATTTGTGCAATGATAATATAGAATAAGGTATTATGAATTTAAATATTTTAGGTGGAGAAGATGTGTCAACAGCCACCAACTTGTGTTTTGTAAAGATTATGCCCACATGATGTGTTCTTTTTTTCCAAGCAAATATATATGTTTTCATAACCTAATTGTTTGTACTTTGCTAGTTGCTATGAAAACATATTAGTTTGTTTCGAGGCGGTAAAATTAGCTCATAATAATATGATATAGATACAAGCATGATAAAATTAACTCATGATAATATAATTTATTTAATTCGTTTGATCAAGTTTGAACGGATTATTGATTCATTTATTTGTTAGCTTAATTTATTTTAATTTAATTCAAAAATTAAAAACTTAAAAATTTTAAAATTAAGTTAACGTACAACTCAAATTATGCTGATATAACCTAAATTGACTTATAGAAATCTTGTAAAAATATTTTTATTTATAATGTTAAAAATAACATTAATTTGTAAAAATTAAAAATATTAAAAATATTTTTAATTTTAATTAAATTACATGTTTTTTTTGTTTTTTTAATATTTAAATTAATTTCACATTTTATTGTGTAATTGTTGCCTTTTCAGAGGTGCCCACTACTGTACCACGTAAAACCAAAAAATTTTAAATAGAAAAGTAAATTCAAGTTAGCAAATCACATACATTTATTGAAACAAATATTTATAAATAATAATATTTTTAATTATTAATTGTTGAATATTATTTTAATTGTTGTTTGATAGATTGAAATTGAATTGATAATTGAGGTTTTTTTATTTATTTTATTTTAGAAATATCCTTCAAATAACGTGAGTAAGATATAAATGACTTTTTAGTTTATTATAGTCCTTTATATGACCCACATGACTTTACCCCATATATATTATTTAATTTTAAAAAAAAATTAGTTTAATTTGAGAGGTGGACTCAAGGAAATGGAATGCTCGACTTTTTGCGGGGAAAGAACACAAAAATCTCATTTGGATTATCTCTTAATTGTTCGAATTGTGTTGCACAAAACAAATAATATTAATTATTTTGAAAAAATATAACATTATAATTAAATACTTTTACTGAAACTTTTTTTAAAAGACGTGTGAAATAGAAATAAGGATAAGGACAGAGTATTTTATATACAAATATAAATATCAATTTGATGAGCATAAATAAATATTAAACAGGAAATGGCTGGTGATATTCTCTACTTTTGTGATAATTTGGCTTTCAAATTTACTTTTTATCTTCTGAGAGGCGCCCTTCAAAAGTATGCTGATTTTAAAAAATTTCATATTATATGCCACTGACGGAATTCTCAAAATTGTCCATCCTGATCCACATATATTTAGAATGTGCAATATATTTAAATATTTTTATTTTTTGAGTATTAAGAAATTTTAAACTTAATTAAACATTTCTATTAATTTTTTAAAACATATATAAATTATTTCACTGTTTTTTCCATCGAAATAATAACATCGCTTAAACAAAAAAGCGGAGTAAGTCAATTGATAGTCTAAGATTGCGCCTTAGACAATAGCGCCAAGTGAATATAGATATACACAATGGTGCTCATACCTATATTGTTATGGTACTTTAAACAATCTAACACAAATATCGTTTCTTAATCTCATCCATAGCCTCAAAACCATTTTTTGGTGACTACAGAAGTAAGACACATAGCTAGTCATTATTAATGATTATTATAAATGTCACCATGAAAGGTTAAATTCTTATTAGAACCAAATTTGGAGCAAAGTTTGTGGATTACCCAGAATGTTAGCGCAAGTTTCTGGTGGTAACTCTTATCTCCCACCTGTTCTTGTCATGAGTACTGGTATAGAATTTTTGTTGATGAGCACCGTCGCACTTCCAGATATCATCCAATATGGCTTAACAATACCGTGATAGTTTGGTATTTGCAGATGACTGGATGACCTAAATATGGCATTGTGTTTATCACAGTGCTGCCTTTAAACAGAAATAATAAACAAAATATAACTTCATGATCTCAACATTGATCATCTATAAAACACTAATTGCTTTTGCAGTTCGCAACATCACTTGTTAGACTAATAAATCCATGAAACTTGTTATAGCATGTGGTAGGAAATGTATTGCGCTTTTAGAACGGAAGCAGAGATCCTTCTCTCTCTTGTAAAATAATATTTGTGCCACTTTGTAGATTAATAGCAAACACCAAATTTAATTGAAATTATCAAAGAAAACTTTGTAAAATTCCTGCACTAAATCAATGAGTCAAACACACCATTAGTGTCAATGTCATTTTTATATAATATAATTACTGGAGATTACTTTGCTTTTAATTATACATACATTAATAAAGCACAACGGTCGGCGTAACGACACTTGAAGTTTCAAACCCGCCTTTGCCAAAGACAGCGGTTAGGTTCGTAGGGTCTGTGAAGCCACATCTCAAAACAGCTATCGCAAACCTGATATGCAAACATCTGAAATAATTTCTGACTTATAAGCCACCAATACACTGTGAATTGAATCTGAGAATTAAATTGAAACTTATGTAATTAAACATCAATAAAGTTAAATTATGTAATTAACAAATGAAAACTAATCAGAGGTACCAAAATATCCAAACAAGTGTTGAATGTATTCATCAAACAATAAGCGTTGAAATACAATATAACACGATACATTATTAAACTATATACACAATAGGCAATTACTTGAAGACTAAATTTTGAGATGTACAATATGGTAAAGCGATCAAGTACAACCTGTTTTCATCTAACTACCTCAAACTCCTCAGTCAAGTACCTAATTCCTGGATTCAAGGATATCAGCTAGGGAAGTTTCCAGTCAAAGTGATAGAGAATTAGTTCAAAAAGGTAACTCGATATTTGCTACACCAAATGACATGCCTGGACAAACTTCTTCTTTTCCCTAATCCAAACCCTACAAACTCAGGAGGAATTGAATTTTCAGATTTGACCATATCATCTACAAATTTAAATCTCTCGGGCTCAAATTTCTCCGGATCGTGCCAATGCTCCGTGATCTCTTCCCATTGCCTATAAATTCACTAGGGCTTGTGGTTGTTTTATTTGGTATGGAAAATCTGTTAATCTCACATTGCCTCTCTTGATTCTCTAGGTAAGGCCAAAGGGCCAGGAGGATGAAGCCTAGAGCCTTTAACAACAAATTTCATGTACTTCATATTCTGAATATCACTATGATCAATTGTACTATTTTTCTTTCCTTTCAAGGTCTCTCGTACTTCAGCTTGTACCTTCTTCATGACTCTTGGATTCTTTATTAGTTCAGACATTGCCCACGTAATACAGTTGCTGTTGAGTCAGTTCCTGCTGGTTAACATATATCCCGAGATGGCCTTGTTGGATTAGCTGGATCTTAACAATTGATTATAAACTTTAAATTCTGAAATTGATTTATAAATAAATAGTTATGTATTTAAATACAAAGCATGCTGAAATCATAACAAACAATTGATGTGATAAGCTATTTATTTAAAATGACTAAAAGTATCTCGAATAGTAAAGAAAAAAGAAGAGACGATTGATATGGAATGAATATGAAGTTAGATGTTTTATTTGAAAATATACAAGATATTTTGAGAATTTTAAAAATGATATATATATTAGTAAATTTATATCAAAATCGTACAAGCTTATAGAGACAAACTTATAGTAATTTTATAAAGCCAATGTGCCATATTCAACACCTGTCAATTAATATATGATCAATCCTCAATCCTCATCCCCAATTCCTCCCGTTTTTTTTTGACTTTTTTTGATCTGAGTATAGTTATAAAAATTTGAATATTTACTAAACGCTAAAAAAAAAAAAAAAAAAAAGTTTTAAAAAAATGTTTATAAGCTCAGGAAGATGTGTTATTTAGCTTTGTACATACCAAGATTATAGCTTGATGTTCCTCTTATTATAGGGATCTGAAAACAGATCTCCTTTCCCTAATTAGCCTTAGAAGAAGGTGCAAAAGATCTTCTCGTCGTGATCAATTGTCTATCATAAATTTTTTCTATGCTAGCTTCAGCCCTACGTAAAATTCTCATCGAGAAGACGATCGCACACTTGATGCGCTTCATTGCTTTTTATTAGACCCTGTAACGTACTGAAGAAACTCGAAGGAAGGGAACAACTGGGAGATAGACAACAGTCCCGCGACAGCTGTTGCCTCTTTCACTGCTAAAATCAACGATTCCGGATCCTCAAAAGCCATCCCAACTGTAGCTCTGCAGATAATAGCACAACTGAGCGAATTTGCACATTCGCTCATATTAACCGGCATTGACCACGACGACAACAACGACGAATCCTTAATAGATTTAACCAAGCGTG
Organism: Datura stramonium; assembly: GCA_018107945.1. Classification (NCBI taxonomy): domain Eukaryota; kingdom Viridiplantae; phylum Streptophyta; class Magnoliopsida; order Solanales; family Solanaceae; genus Datura; species Datura stramonium. The sequence continues at coordinate 30,525 of JACEIK010001452.1, read as the reverse complement.
AAATCTCGTCGTTCATTAGAGGATAACCGACTGAACCTCAGCTCAGGAGCTCCAACGAGCAAATTTTCCGCATTTGTCTCCAGTAATCACCGTAAGGAGCGAAAACCAACGCCCTGACCGTCGTGACGCCACGGTCTTCTGAGACAGGAGCTCTGGTCTATTCGCAAACGCGACGTCGCTTGTTTTCAGCAATTCTTTCAGCGTTTCGTACGATGATATAAATGATCGTCGAACATTCGCCGAGCGAAAAAATCAGAGGTCCGTATTTGTCGGATACCCTTTCCAGTGCAACATGGGGAAGGGTGCACTAATACCTGAGCTGATGCAAGTTTCCGATGATCGGAAGCTTCCATGGCCCCGGAGGGAAGTTTTTCCTTCCGTTCTCCTTATAATGAATGAGAACAGTAAAGGTAGAAAAAGAGGAAGATGATAGTAGTAATGAAGAAAGAAAATTCACAATGGCTTTTAAAACGAAATCACAGATGGAGAGTACTGCTCTAAGTGTGACTATTGATCTCTATTTATTTATATTAGCTTCTTGGCAAGAAAATGAGATGCAAGGGAGCGGCGAAGAATGTGTAAATTTTTTTCTCACTATATAAAAATATATAAAATTAAATATATATCATAAACAATTAATATGTAATATTTGTACGCGTTACAATTTTTCTGTAAATCTAAAGTATGCACGTCTAACCACTATCGCCTAAGGTGGCTCGATCCGCCCATGCAAGGAATGATGGGTGGGTGCGATGGGGAGAGAAGAAGACAAGTTAAATCTATGCGTGCAACCGTCACAGAATCACTATCATTTACCCAATGATTCAGAATAACAATTAAATTTATGGGGAAATTATAAGAACAATAACAAATTATAATAATCAAATAATATATTCTTAATTAATAATATGCGACTTGTTTATGAGAATTATTAGAGTGATAAACTGAAATAAAATATTATAAAGTGAAAAGCGGAAGAGAAAATAAAGATCTTATTGAGTTGTCTACGACACAATGATCAAGCAAGAACACATTGCAAAAATAAGAATTTTGAGAGTTTGTATTATAACTGTGAGCGTAATTTAGTTATTGTGATGAAAAACAAATGCTTTACAAGTAAAGTGAATGGGTGAATTTATTGTCTAACCCTCCATAATGTCTTCCGCATTTCAAGCCCTTTATAACGATAGTAATCTGCACGTTAAAATTGTTATGTGTGTGATAATGAACCCGTATTCTATGATATAATGTCAGTATATAATATATCATCATGAAAGTATCATAGAGAAATTAATAAAGAGTGTCTTTTTTGAAGGAATGAACCAGAATATGATATATATATATCATGAGGGTATTATAGAGAAATGAAGAGTGTTTTTGGAGGAATTAATTAATCTTCTATGATACTTTGTCAGTATATTAATATATACATTGGTAGCCATAAAAAACTGAAGAGTATATTTTTAGTGAAATAAACCTTTCATATATGATATCCTATCTACGTAGATATCATAGAGAACCGAAGAGTATTTTTGCTGGTTGGTTTTCAGCCCATTTTGAGCAAAATCTCCATAAATGCAACACAAATATAAGGAATGGAATTTCTTCATTTTTGAAGTGTCTTGGTTCTCTCTCACCCTCTCTCTCTCTCACTACCCTCTCAAACATAGAATGATACTTGGCTACAGAAGCAAAATCATATCCCCTTCTGATCATAACCGATCAGAAATGGCAAAATTGGTTCATCCAGTAAGACACATAATTTTGATCACTAAAACATTTGAAGGCGTCAAATTTATCTTGTATCACTCATGTCCTTAATCCTTTAGTATTATTTTTTTGGAAAAAAATAAAATTCTTTCCTGTGTCTCCTTGTTGAAAGAAGATACATTTTTCCAGAGACCAAGTAGAGTAAGATGCGGCCACAGTTCCACTTCATCAATGGTAAGCTGAGCCACGAAAGAAATAAATTCAGGATTTTAACTTTATGGATTCAGATTTGAGAGAATTTACCACATTGCTTATAATCTATTATGTTTGTAAATATGGTCTGTGATTCTCTCTTATCTAATGATTCAATTTAATATATATATAGAGAGAGACACACACACTCTCAATTCGTTTTAATTTATTTGTCTTACTTTTTTTTAAACGGTTTAAATAAAGAATGTCTCTTTCCTTCTTTTTAATTCTAATATTTCACATGACATGTTTAAGACCAAAAGATTAAAAGTCATTTTGGTACATTCTACATATCTTTATTTTAATACCACAAAATTAATTTTTTTTAAAATTTTCTTAAATTTCGTGTCAAATCAAAATCAGGTAGCGCATCTCTGCTTGCAGGATGGTTTTGAAGAAGCAAAAGAGAGAATAAGGGAAACTTTTTAGAAAGTAGAGTTATCTCCTTCTCTTGTTATGACACAGCATGGGTTGCTATGGTCCCTTCCAAGACATTCACCAAAGCAGCCATGTTTTCCACAGTGTTTGGATTGTGGATTCTTGAAAATCAAAGAGAAGATGGATTCTGGGGATTAAACTCTAGCCATCCATTGCTTGTCAAAGACTCACTTTCTTCCACTCTAGCATGTTTGCTTGCCCTCCACAAATGGAGACTTGGGGATAAGCAAGTCCAAAGAGGTAATTAAAATGCACAATTTTTTCATCACCTTTTATGTTACTCTCTCCTGTTTATTTACTTATCATATTTTTCTGTAGAAAAGAATAATTTGACTAAATTATTCTTATTTTTTTCTATAATCTCACTTCAATACTATATTCTTTTCCATATTTATTGAATAAGAGTAAAAGATAAAAATTATTAACAATTAAATTCCTAATTTTTTTTTGAAGAATAACTATTTTGAATTGTTTATTTTTATAAAAATGACGTGTAACCAGAGTAACGAAAGATATTGAATAGAAAGACATACTTCGTCATGCTTCTTGAAGTGCGTAATGGTTGAATTTCATATGTCATTAGTTTAATGGTGGATTTATAATTTTCATTGAAAAATGTTTTAAAAAATTAAAAATGTAATGTTTAAAATTTGAATTTGGAACCTGAAAGTAAATTTTAAACTTTCTAAATCACCAATTCAACCTTAATTTTGTTCATACGAATTTAAAATCTATATATTTTAAAAAAATTAAAATGACATTATATATGTACAATATCACTTTTTTATCGAGGGTATTCGGTGAATACCCTCCTATCCTCATAGTGAAGACTATTATTACATATTTTTATATAAGGTTAATATTAACCTTACTAAGCATAAATATTATTGCGAAAAAGTTAATTATGTTTTAATATAATAACTGAAAATATAATTACGCAAATACAATATATTGTGTTGCTTGCAGAAATATAAGGTAAGACTGCAAACGATAAACTCTGTGAACCAATCTTTTTTCAACTCATAGCGGAAGATTAGTTCATCAAAATGTTTTTTAAAAAAAAATATAGAGTTGGACTGTATTATTATTTGAAGAGTGAGTTCATTTTGTTTCAGGTATTGGCTTCATTGAAACGTGCTACGGTTGGGCAGTAGATAACAAAGATCAAATTTCACCTCTTGATTTGAAATTATATTTGCAGTATGACTGCTATGTTGAGAAACTTAATTTGAATCTGCCTTTGCATTCTGACTTTATAAATTCATGATTTGCAAACGAGATCTTTTCAAATAATTGAAAGGTACATAATATATACTTGGGCATGGCGGGGCCAGGTAGAGTTGAGGATCGGAATTCATTTGAACCTTCTGCAATCTGGTTAAGAAAATAAAATTAGCGAATGATAAAATTTTGACTCTAAACGACAAAAAATTTCTACGCTAATTTTATTTAGCTATGGATTAGCCACATATTATAAGCAAATTCAATTAGTTAGGTTTTTAGCGATGCATTAACCGGGGAACCATCGATAAATTTCGTAATTAATTTATATTTCTTAATAGTGTTATATATGGTTTCAATATATATATATATATATAGTAGATGTTGAACCCCCTTAGCTTTAGCTTCATAATGTATTTACTTCTTCACATTTTGAACCCTTTTAGTAAAATTCTGTTCCGCTGATCGTATTAGGGCTGACAAAATCAACCCATAAAATCATGACCTGCCCAACCCGGTTTAGTTGATCTGCTTATTTTATTAACTCACTCCATTTTTACCCACTTAATTCGGTTCATTTTAAAATTGAATTGATTAAACTAAAATGACTCAGAAAACCGTTAAAATATTTTTTATAAGTTTTTCTTAATTTGATATGTTATATATATTTATAATACAAAGAAAAATTTAGTTTTATTAGGTACTTATACAAATTATTAAAAAACAAATAATTTAAAACTTAGTAGTAAGAATTGGAGCTGATTGGATTATGACCTCGTTTTAGCTCATTTCAGTCCAAGTAACTTTTGTCCAACCGTTTATTAACTCAGCTCATTTTTACATGCCCAAGTTCAACTCAATCCGCTCATTTAACACTACCAACACATACTAAAAATATTTTACATACACTTATGTTCTGACTATCTGAATTTGTGGGTTGAAGTAGTTGAATATATGGCTGAAGGGTTTGAGAATTTATGTCAATGGGAGGAAATAATGTTACATCAAAAAGCCACAATGTGGTCCCTTGGTTTGACTCACCAATTACTGCAGCTGCTTTGATCTACCATCAACATAATGAACATTGCTTTGAATACCTAAATTCAATCTTGCAACTCCACAAATATTGGGGTACGTACCTAAATGATCAACCAAACATATGAAAAATTTACCTGTAGTATTGCTTTCCTTGACCAATTGAGTTCGAGCGCTCATCGAAATAATTTTTTATTTTTTAAATTATGAATTTATGATTTTGATTTTTTTAATATTTTTAATTATATTAGTTTTTTTTTGTTTTTGTATTAAATCATAATTTGGTTGTTGTTTTTCTTGAATTGGAATAGTAATAGTTTAAATAGTTAATCTCTTATGACTTGATGATATATAGTGTACGAATCGAACCTGAAATACAATAATCTTTTAGTTAATCAGGTTGGTGCCCTAGTGGGGCGATCCCTGTGTTAGAAATTGGGCTGATTCATAGGGCTTAGGAATTTGACGGGCCCAATCACAATCCTGGACCTCTCGGACTATTTCTGCCTGTTTCGTTGGAGGTTCTTACTAGATTGACTCGGATTAAAAGAACTAAAGGATCTTGTAGAGTTTCAAAAAGAAAAAAAAAATTGATTTGTTTAATTCAATGAGTGAAGTGATGACACATGATATTAATTGGTAAACACTGTAACAAGATTGTTGTAAAAGTTAAAATATTAAATCAAATTAAAAGATTGAGTATTATGTTAAATGGTTTAATTATATTAATACATTTTGTTTTCTTTTTTTCCCTTTTATACTCTCATAGTTCCTACTATGTACCCAACAAAGGTACATTCATTGCTTTGCTTGGTTGATACACTTCAAAGTCTGGGAGTACATCGTCATTTTAAAACAGAAATAAAACAAGTTCTAGATGAAACATACAGGTACATATATTTAATATTTATTTATCATAATGAAATACTTAAGGTTCAATTCATTTAACTTCTATATTTGGTATATACAAATAAAAAATAATAATAATAATGTCGACTATTTTATAGGCTTTGGCAACAAAAGGATGGAAGAAATATTCTCAAATGTTGCCAATTGTGCCATGGCGTTTGACTTTTATGGATGAGCAACTATGAAGTCTTCTCAGGTTTGTTACTGTACCTGAGTTGATTTCTTATTGATCGATTAACTAATATTCTTTCTATTTTAATTTATGTGACATATTCTTTTTATTATTTAATCTAAAAAAAATGACATTTCTATTTAATAATTTTCGTTTCAATTTATGTAAATAATTTTTCTTTTTAGTCAATCTAAAAACAATGACACGTTTTTATATTTAGTAACTATTTAATTTTAAAATACTTATTTCACCCTTAATGAGATTTTATATAGCTACACAAATATCTATTACTTATTTTAGACTACACGTTTCAAAAAATCTTCTCATATTTCTTAAATATGTGTTTCCAATCAAAGTACATCACTTAAATTGGTACGGAAGGAGTAACAATTTAACTTTAAAATAATTATCACCCTTAATGATTTATATAGTCACACAAACATTTATGACTTATTTTATACCACAAGTTCCAAAAGTCTTCCTGGATATTTAAACTTCGTGCTTATAGTCAAAGTACATCACATAAATTGGGATAGAGGGAGTAATTTAAAATACTCATTTTACCTTTAATGAGATCATTTATAAATAACACAAACATCTATGACTTATTTTAGACCACAAGTTTCAAAAATCTTCTTATATTTTTTAGACTTCGTGTTCAGTCAAATATATCACATAAATTGAGACAAAGGAAGTAATTATTTCAGAAAGTTTTTTTTTTTCTGCTAAGGAAAACTAAAATCATGAAGATAAGTGACCGGCTATTCCAGATAATAACTATTAGTTGACTCGACTATCCGAAAATCAACCCCAAAACTCCAATAACAAAGTAGTTCATCCAAATGAATCAATTAATTATTATTTGCAGAAGAAAAGACAGAATTTGCTGATGAAGAACATTTGTTTGCAAGTAGAAGTGGGAAAATTTACAAGTGATGTTGGAATTCTTGGAGCTCCACAAAGCTTCATTAACGAATTGGCTATTCATGAGAAAGATCACATTTTGGATAAAATTAACAATTGGACAGCAATATTTATGCACCAAAAACTCTTAAACAATGACTTCCTCGACATGAACTCAAACAAGGAGGTATTTTATATTACTTGTGAAATACCATTCAAACTATATATATTACGTACTCCGTTTATTTCATGTATCTTAATTTAATCGAGTATTATTAAAATTTAAAAATTAAAAAATTTTGGGGTTTTTTTTTTTTTATGAATTTTGAGTTTTTTTAATTTTTTATTTTTTAAAAATATCTTTAAAAAAAAACATAAAACGACGTAGTATAAACCTTAGAAACTTACAGGGTGTAAAAATTCACAATTACGATTTTTTTAATATTAAGTATTAAATTCAAATATTAAAAATTTAATAAATTATTATATTTACCATACTTTGTACTACCACAATGATCAACAGTAGTGGTGAGGATGATATACAGTTTTGTTTGAATTTATTTATTTGATTTTAACTTAACATAGACCAAAAAAATAAAAAATTATTTTAAAATTTTTGCATCTTACTATATTTATTGGTTGTGATGATGTTATATAGTACTCTTTGTTTTAATTTTTATCTAGCATTGACTTAACACGAAATTTAAGAAAGTAATTTTTTTTTTTTTTTTTGAATCTTATGATCTTAATACTAAAGATACATAGAATATACTAAAAAGTTAATTAATCTTGTAGTGTCAAATATGCTACGTGAAACAGTTGAATGAAAATAAAAAATTACCAAAAATAAAAAGAGACATTCTTTCCCAAACAGACTTAAAATTGAAAAGTAAGACAAATGCTCATAAAATAAAGCGAACAGTAGTTATTGTTATATTTTCTTTTTTTTCCTTGCGAAGAATAATTTTATAATATTCTTATTAGGTGGAACTTGCTTTAATGAAGTTTATACAACATATGATCGAGCAGAAACAGAAGGTATATCAAGTCATATGAAGAGAACAAATTCAAAATGTTAAAAACAGCTTATAGGAAGGATTCTAATAATATCATTTGTACTAATTAAAAGTCATTTTAGTTTGTATTATTAGGTTTAATTATATATTCACTGTTCACTTATCTTCTTCATTATTTTATTTGATCAAATTTCCTCTATTGATTTAGGTCACCAAGTATTAACAATAAAGACTTGTTAATATTTTCAACATTACTTCCACTTTGACTTATGTCAAACTCAACATCGAGAAGAACTTCAACAACTCAAGAGGTATATATATATATATATATATTGGAAATTCTTTTCTCTTTAGTCAGTTAAAATAATCTTTTATATTTAATAATAAATTTATTTTTTATATTTGAAATAATTAGTAATCATATAAAATATATGTGACGTTAATTTTTTTTTAATATATATATAGAGATAGTTTTTTTTGGGCATAATTTTAGGTTTGAAATTCCATGTTTATCCATCTTCATTGCAGCTAGATCTAACCCTCCTACGTAATTGAGGAAATGTGTAAATAAATGGATTTTGGTCCAACTCAATAATAGCTAAACTTATGAGGAAAAGATTAGCTTCCAAGTTCATATAAAGAGACCATTCATCTTATTAACCACCAATAGGAGACTTCTTCCATTCTTTTAACACCCACCTATGCCGAAAGTTGGATATCCGTGCGTGGGCAATTTAATTTGGGGCCTAACATCGGGTAGATGAGTCCCGCTTTGATATCATGTAAACAAATGGATCTTGAGCCTAACTCAACTCCAAAAGTTAGCTTATGAAGGGAGAATTACCTAAGTCTATATAAAAGACCATCCATTTCATTAACCACTAATGTGAGTTTTTAATTCTTTTTAACAAACGCCACCATGAAGATGGAATTTCAAAAAAAAAGAAATTTATTCTTAAATTTCATATCAAATCAAACATTTTTACGTATATGAACGTAGGTGGTATGAAGATTGCAGCATCGGATCGATTGGGACTTTCGGAACAATACATATACACTACTTACTTAATTGGTGTTGCTGTAGTCTTCGAACCTGAATTCTCTGATGCTCGTCTTATGTATGCAAAGTATGTCATGCTCCTGACCGTGATAGATGACCTTTTCGATGGTTTTGCTTCCAAAGATGAAATTACCAACATCATTGAATTAGTAGAAAGGTATAATAACCTTTTTTTTGTCCCTCTTTTGAAAGATTTTAATAGTATTTGTTTAAGTCAGGTTATCGCCAATCGATTTAGGTATAATACATAAATAGAAATTTAAATTTGGTCTCACTCGGCTAAAGCCTTCAACTTCGAAAGATTCACATCTGCACACCTCGACTCAAGCTTCCGCCGTACAGTTGAACACTTCAACTTACAAAATGATCTAGACTCTCCAAAATTACATGTCACGTTAACATGGTTTGTCCACGAGACCCGGGATGAATTGAAATGTCTAGTTGATAGTTGAGATCAGTTGAGGTATTTAAATTGGATATACTTACTGGCCATTGGTACTGCTTGGTGCTTCGTTCTGCTTGGGTCATATGCTACCATTTGCAAATATTTGTTGGCTTATTTTTAGCGTTTGATAAGTATATCAAATATTTTAGAGTAAGTCAAGTGCCTTGAATAAATTAGTCAAAAATTCATAAACCACCATTTTGCAATTTATGATTTTCGATTTATAAAGTACTTTTGATTTAACCAATTATTTTACTATTTTGTCTTTAATATTTTTAAATCATCAAAAATATCTTCTTAACATTTCCTCTAGGTTCCTTCTTGAGAAAGATTGGCATTATATGAACTGGATTAAAAGGGTCACTATCCTAAAGTTCAGATTCATTTCTTGTCACAAATATTTACTTGTAGCATACCATATTTCAATGGATTGACGACTTTTTCTACCGCAACCACTTATAATGAAAGTATTCACATACCTATAATCGAAGATAATTCTAATGCAACTTCTAATTTCCTTTTCAAGCCGTATTCTCATTCCTTTTTTTTTTTTTACTAAGGATACTTATAAATTTATACCTCTTGCAAAAATTTTAAGATGTATTTCAGTCGTTCTAAATAGTTTATCATCATTTTTTAAAGTAAATTGTAATTTGCATTCCTACTGTATGCCTTTTTGGGGGTGCAAATTGTAAATTACTTCCTATTTTTAATCAAAGACATATCAACTTTGCTTATTAACAATTTTAACATTCAATCCAAATACGTAACTGTTTATTTACAAAATCAATTTTAACACTTAAAGTTTATCAGTTATTTACTATCAACTAATTCAAACGTTCTCTTTGTATTGTTTCGACTAGATTTTTATTTTTTTTAATGAAAAGCTCTTGGGATTTCCATTACAGGTGGGATGACTATGTGCAAGTGTAGGTGGTTACAATTCTGAGAGGGTTAAAGTTTTCTTTTCAGTTTTTCACAAAACAATAGAGGAGCTTGCAGCAATAGCTGAAATTAAACAAGGTCGATCTGTCAAAGATCACCTTACTAACTTGGTAGGGCAATTATTCTCGAAAACTCTCTATCAAATAATTCATCTGCCTTATTTTTTTAGAATTTTTAAAGAGAGTCATTCTTTTTTAATTTTAATATTCCAAGTGACATATTTAAGATTACGAGATTAAAGACCATTTTGATACACTAAATATATCTTTAATATAAGATCAGAAGATCCAAAAATCTTCTTTACTCCCTCGGTTTACTTTTACTTGTTCACTTTGGAATTTTGCATCACTTTTAAGAAACAATGATTAATATGAGTATTTTACCACAATATCTATATTAATTGATGTATAGTCGTCCTCTTGAAAAAAATGATAATTTGGTGAATAAGTAATTAATGTTCGAGGGTAAAACATGAAAAGAATAAAATAATAATTGTTCCTTCTTGGTATGTTAAAGTGACAAGTAAAAATAAAAATCTATTTTTAGAATATTAGACAAGTAAAAGTTGAACGGAGGGAGTACTTTTTTAAATTAAGAAAAACAAATTGAAATAGAAAAAGTATTTCGATAGCTTCTAATTAACTTTCTTAAACTTCATGCCCAACAAATTAAAACACTTGAATCTTGATTAACTTTCTTAAACTTGGTGCCCACTTTTAACAGTGGATTGAAGTGATGAAGTGCATGATTGAAAGACTAGAGGGTGGATACAAGACAAGACCAAGTATAGAAGATACTGCATGTTACTTGTGTAATGACTGGTTCAAGATTGATTCCTCTCACAACACAATACTATCTTGGAATAAAACTCTAAAGGATCTTTTTAGAAAGTGATGAAATATGTGGCTTATGCAATTGTACCGGTATAGTCATGCGCTCCTCAATGACTTACAAACTTATGCTGCAATTACAAAGTCTTGTTTTTCTTCTTTTTTTTTGGGCTCACCAACATGACCCCTATGTGACATTGGATAAACATTATTATATGATTATATATATAGAGAGTGTGTTCGAATAAAGGAAAATATTTTTCAGAAAATTGAAACTTATTTTCAGTTTATGTCTCAATAAGTCAGTGACTTTATAATAATTATGAATGATATAATAAAATTATTATTTTGATTTTATTGTTTCTTAAGGGGTATAAATGAATGAGAAGATTTATAATGCTATTTTTTATTTATTTTGATGATGAGATGACTTATAATAATTATAAATAATGTAATAAATTATCACTTATTCATGAATCGGTAAGAAAAGAAAACATAATTGTGTTTTCACATGTAAAAATTCAAAAAGGCTTTCCACTATTTCATAAAGGAGAATCGCTTTCCTCGGTCATTCATTTTCCCAACAAGCTAATTCGTAGAAAAAGGGTGAAAAATCATATGGTAAAAAATATGAAACACATCCGTAATGTTAAAATTCTTCTTCATGTCGAAACAATCAACTTCATGACTCAAATAACTATGGTAAATAGTGTTAAATCTTTAGTACACCTATTGTGATTCCTAATACAAAAGTCAAAATAGGGACAAGTATCCATATAATCTCATAGACTTCTTTTAAGGACTACTAATTGAATAGAGCTCATCGATTTTAAGTTTATGAATTCGAATACAATTTTTTTTTTCTTTTACTGAATTCCTAAAGCAAATTATTTATATTATTAAGTGAATTTCTTATGATAAAGACATGATATGAATTAAAGCTATTGAGTTCTGCACCTACTTTTCCTACAGAGAGAACAAGGGGAGAGCTCAATGAATTTAGTGTCAATACTAATGACACAGAGTATCTATGAGGAAGAGGCTATAAGGCAGATAAAGGAAATCAAAGTAACAGAAGAAAGTTGTTGGTACGGTTTTAGTTCAAAGAAAGGGAAGCCAATTGCCTCAATTGTGCAAAGATATATTTTGGAGGACAAGCAAAATGGTTTATTTCACATATTCACATGGTGATGAATATCGTTTTCCAGAGGAAGTGAAGAATCACATTGATCAAGCGCTACAAAAAACCACTCAATCATTAATTAATTAATTTTTAATTGATTAAATTGTGCATGAGATGTAAAAGCTTTTTCTATTATTTTCATCGTGACTTCTTACTACTTGAGTTGAGGATTTATGAGAAATGACATCTCTACTCACGAGATAGATAAGGTCTGCTTACACAACATTCTTCTCATGTTGGATGTTGCATCTATTACTGCTAGTTTAATATTTTTATCACGGCCTCTTCTACTACTTGAACCGAGGATCATGAGAAATGACATCTAATTCTACTTTCACAAAATAAGATTAAGGTGTGCATACACACCAATTCCAATTACGCCCACTCACACTTGCTCAAGAAGAAGAAGATTCTTGATTTTTGGTTATAGTCTTCTTTGATTTGAGATGAAAATGATTACGTTAATTTCTGAAAGGGATGTATTTTTCTATCATAAAATGATAAAATCTGGAGAAGAATGCTTAAATTAGTGTGAAATCTGGGAACACTTATTTAATACCAATTTTTTCGGATTTGATTGCTAAATAAATTCTTTGGCAAAAAAAAAAAATTATGCCAATATCGATTGGGGTTTGTATATTCCTTCTCTTTTGAGTAAAATCTGTGCAGGTATTGATACGTTATAATATTCTGGCTGTAATAATTGACCAAAATATACATAATCTTTGATTTTTTTAAATTTTTTTTGATTTATTGTTGTTCAGATTTGTTTTATTAGCTTTCACACGATATTCTGTTATTTTGATCCCAATAAGTGTTACTTAGAGAGAGGTCAAGACTAGTTCAAGCAATCTTGGACAATGATGGGAGGTTTTGACCGAAGTGGCTTAATGTGGAGATAAACTTTCAACCATATTTAATATTTTTATTGTTGCATTTTTTAAAAATAATTATCATCATCAATAACATACCTAGTGTAATCTCACAAGTGAGTTACTGGATAGGGTGGAGTATGGCTTAAACTTTACTCCTATCTCGAGGTAGAGAGTTTCACGAATGAGGCATGAACAGAGTAAAGTGTACGCAAATCTTACCCGTATCTCCCGGAGGTATAGAGGTTGTTTCCGAAATAACTCTCGACCAAGAGCAAAGTGTTCTTGAAGACCTACAACCAACAAAATAAACATTTAATAAAGAGAGAAATTATATCTTCAAAATATAAATGAGGATAAAATAATCAGAAAACCCTCCTAACATCAGTTTTCCTAAAAGACATGTAAAAGAAAAAAATGACATGTATAATATGAGACGAAAGCCGAGTAATGTTGAATTTCAATATGTGTGTCCCCCGGCTGTCTGTGCCGCTGTTGAAAATTAAGAATGGCCTCCCTTAAGTTCTTTTTCTCCAAAGTCGGGAAATAATGTGTTGGCAGGAAATAGAACTCAGAATAAGCCACCAAGGCCAACAAAAATTACTAACTCTTTGTTCACCTCCTGTTCTTATAAGTAAATCAGACACTTTACTTTCAAGTTCTTGTTCGAATAAATTCATGTTGATGTCTTCTGGATGTAATAAACCATTCATTACTTTACTAGCAATGCTTTTGGTTGCTTGCAATATGCCGCAATGTCCGCCGTAGTTTAGTGCGACCACAAGGTGAAGTCCTTCGACATTAGCCTTTGTGGTTTCCTCCGTCAATGCTATGCATTTTTGTAAAGTAATGGGAAGGTTGATTTATCAACCAATAACAGATACTCGTACTCCAAATCTATTGAAACAGTCAAAACAACGTTAAAAAGAAAACCCGGTTAAAATGATGTCTATACTATGGCCATACTATGGCTAAACTGCTAAAATGATGTCTATACTATGCATAAATTTGCAACAACAACACACATATTTTATCGGAGAGCTTATAAATAACAAATTAAAATTTTGTTATTTCCTCGCCGTACACGCGCCGATCAAAATGCAAAAAATAAAATAATTTGATAATTATCACTCATTTTTCAATCTTCAAATAAAAGAAAAAAATGGAAACACTCTCCTTCACACTTCAATTTATCACGGAAAAATAAGTTGAGTCTCTTGAAATTTAATCTTGTGAATCATTATATTCTTTCATAATCAAATTAACTTGTGTGACATTGGATAAATATCAAAAATAATACTCAAAAAAGATATTGAAAAGAATATTAGATCCTCTACAAAGTGAATATGATTAATACAGATCTAATCTTAATTTAAAATTACTCATTTAGCTATTTTCCCCTATGAAGAAATTAGTATGCACTTATTTAGTTGCTTTCTCTTTTAAACTTTTCCATCACAAGCAAATTTGACATTTTCCTGGTCTATTTGATTTGGTAGAAAACTATCCTTTTAATTTATTTATTTATTGAGTTAAAAAAACGTCTTTATTGTTTTCTTTTTGTTTTTTTTGGGCCCAAATTTACTCTAAAAACTGATGGACAATTTAAAGTAAACGAAAAAGGGTCAAAACTATACCTAATTTATTGAATTTGATTAAAAATGCACTGCTAACCTCGTATCAAATTAAGTGACTCGCCCATCTTTAAAGATCCAATTAAACCCCAATTTAATAATGAAATCTAACCTATTCATATTTGATATTATTCATATACATAGTAAATCATAGTATTAACAATGTGGAGGCTATTTCTATTCTACTGCACCATACTGTCTAATACAACAAATCACAAAGTTGATAATAAATAATTTCATTATAACTAATCTCAGCATTATTAATATATCTTATTTTATATTATTCTTATACACCTAATTAAACGAGTGCTCAAAGTGATAACTAAAATCACTCCTAACCAATTTCTTCAGACACAACACTCTAAGGGATCGTTTCGGTATGGAGGATGGGATAAATAAATTATCCTATGGATTAGTTATCCCACCATATATATGGAACAATTTATCCCATCATTATTGTATAGATGATGGTATAATAATCTCAAAACTAATTAATATCTCTAACCAAATACCAAATAAAATTACCCTATATATATTTTTAAAATTATTATTCTTTATTTCTAATTAAAACAATCTCTAAAAAATTCATTAACAATATGGTAATGTGAAATATAATTTTATCCCTGCACACATCATATGTGTTGTATGGAGGGAGGTTACCTTCTGAATATAATATTTTATAATTTTGTGGATGTTTAGTTTATGTTCCAGTTTCTGAATATAATATTTTATATTATATTTAAAGTAGAGGTTAATGATTATATATGTAATCACAGATTAATTACAGTTATTTCAGAATAAATATTTCAAAAGATCACTTAAATATATAAAATTATTTAATAAAGTCATTGACTTGTGATTTTTACGAAATCACAAAATATAATTATCTTTTCTCTTAATGAAAATTCAGTACCTCATAAATTCGTTAAAGAACTCAAAACAGTTGCATCAAGAAACTGTCCTCCTGCTCCAAAACAAATGGTTATATATGCTTCCAAAATATTGCTCCAAAACAAACATTGGTTATACATGCTTCAAAATAATGGATACTTCGATTCATCCCCAATTTTTTGTGGTACCAATTTGGACTCCTAGAATAACAATTGTTGGTCACCCTTGATAGGTCAATGCTTTTTTTAGAAAAAAAAAAGTAGGTGTTTGACCAAATTTTAAAGAGAAAATAAGTACTTTTAGAAAATAGCAAAAACTGTTTTTTAGAAGATAAAAATAGTTTTTCTTCAAAAATACTGAAAACACCTTTTGGAAAATATGCTTATGGAAACGCTTTTTTAAAACGCTTAACAAGATACTAATTGTTGTTCAAAAGTATTTTTCAATTTGGATTAGCAACACAAACTTTCTCATCAAAATACTTTTTTTAAAAATACTTTTTTTCAAAATAAACTAATTCTTGAAGTTATTTACAAGCATGCCAACTTTTTAACTTTGACCGTAAATCTGAACCTAGAATCTTGGAAAAAATTAAATAAAATTTACATAATTAAAAAATACATAAAAGTACTAGTGTATGGAAAGCTCAGGCATTAAGCCTCAAGCATGCACGGATTCGTTATGAAAAGGCCGACTACAAGAATCTATTGTACGCAAGCCTTACTCGCACATACATGTACCATGGGACGTAAAGAGTAAACAAAAGCAAAATGCATCCATTCCTTAAACAATGTACCTTAACTGCCCACTTCTGGTAGAGAAAGCAAAAGCAGTGATAACTGTATTCCCAATTTAGAAGAAACATCACAAATCTCCTTTAGTTTCCTGGGAGGTTGCTCTGCACCATATACTTGTAAGCCCTTAGCTTTTGCCCATCTCCTATTACCATCCATTATCAAAGCAATATGTTTAGCATGTTGTTGATGAAATTGGAGATCATCATCATTATTATCTCGAAGCTTTTTAGTTTGTAATGAAATGAATGGAATCTTGTCGAATCCACGGTGCTGTATAATCATTGAGACGAATTTAAAATTTAAAGCTTATGAGTTACTATAATAAATCTTAAGTTAATTTAATGATATCAACTGAGTTCAAAAGTTAAATAGTGAATTCTTTTATATGAACATATACAGGATATGAACAAAAATTACTGGATTAAATATTCCGGTAAGTAATTAATTAACCTTTGAATTCACCCTTGGACATTGTTGTATTCTGCTGTAAAATCAGAGATGGTGATGATGATTTCCAGCATTGAAGGCCCAAAGAGCTCTTTGATGAGATGAGGTGTTGGGATACTAATGAAGAGCTCATGATTTATTACTCAAGCTTTAGTTTGTGGTGAAGTGAAACAAGGTAAGATTGCTAAATAGTGTTAGCATGCAATACCAATTCAATTTTATAATCCTACAATTAAAGGGTGTGATGGTAGTTGATATCAATGTTTTAAGAGGGGGGGGGTGCTGAAACGAGGTATTTTACGCGCATGAGCCAAGTGTAAGCTTCAAACACAGCAAGTCCGGAATTTATGAGGCATAAAACCATGTACCTTTAATTTTATAATTTTATTAGTACAAAGAAAATTAAAAATGTTGTAAATTTCAATAATTTTGTAAATAAACTATATAAACAATAATATAGTAGAAAATTATTATGATTATTATTTGAGAAAGGTAACACCACAAATGATAATGGCCTAGATAATCTTTAAAATAAAATCACCATCTATTTCATCATCGATCTCACATCTAATAGTCTTTCCCACCATCAACTAATATTTGCACTGACTATTATTGACAAAAGGATTGTTCTGTCCTTGTATTTTTACAGATAAATTATATTTGCCCTTCGTTATAGTTTTGAAACATATTTACCATTTTCATCCAACTTTAAGTTATATTTGTCCTTGTACTTACAGAAAAGTCATATTTAATTCTATAACGTTAAATCCCTATGTTATAAATATATTTACTCATATTTAAGCACATAAATGTCACATGTCATTGATTCCTGGGACATTTTGCCATGTATTTTAGCCCTTATTTTTCTCTTTAATTTATTTGTGTATGTATGATGACACGGATAATTAAAATGAGTTGACACGATTCAAAGTTAGCCAACTAATCCACATAGGAAACATCTCGTTACTACATCATCGCGAATATATTACACTCTCCTTATTATTTTTACCGATTATGCAAAAAGTGTCAAAATAACACAACGGAATCCTACATAAGGTGTTTAAAATGAAAAAAGGTCCTTTCGAGATTGCCTAATAAAGCTGAAGTGCTAAGTATAAGAGGGCCACTCAATGGATTCATACATATATATATACAATAGTCATACATAGTTACATTATATACTATATCCGCGTTCAATTAAAATAAGTTACTGTATATGGCTGGATGTATATATTCTGCTATATTTTGAAATCAAAATTCTTAAAATATAACACCTACAATTTTTGCAAAAATGAGCATTAATAACGCGATTTACAAGATTTTCCTTTTTAAAAAATATATAGAGGCCTAAAGCCTAAGATTTAATGGATTGAACCTTCCTCGGGAGAATGACACAGTTAATATTTTTTTACGTGTTTAATTTTGCATTTATTTCATATTATTTAATTATAATTATTAAATTTTTTTATAAAGGATAAAATTTAAGTGTTTTCTTTTTTTTTAAAGTAATAATTATTTTTGGTTTTTTATATTTTTATAGTTTTACCTTATTTAAAACATGATTGAAATTTTGTTTTAAATTTTTTATTTTATTTTTGCTTTTTTTAAGAAAATATTTTTCTGATTAATATCAGCTCGGCTCGTATGGACTTTTGGGTTTTTTTTTTTATTGGAAACTTTATTTGTTATATCCACATAAATATCGTGGGCGTAAAAATAAATCGACACGCAACAAATTTATGCATTTGTAGGTATTACAATTTAAAGCCATAAAGAAAATGTGTGCTAATTACACGTCAAACCTAAACTAATTATAGATTTGTATAGTTCTGCCTAAACAGTTTGGACTTTATCAAAATACCTTGGATTAAAAGCCTAATTAATTTATAAAATTTAAATATTATATTGTAACTATGTTATGATAATTAGATTTTTTTATAATTATTATAATGTATAATTATTAGCTATATAATTATTATTCATATAATTACACCAAATTTAATTAAGTAATGACTTTTCAAATAGACCCCTCTAATTAAGACTTGACAATTAAGAAAATTATGTTTTTTTAAAAATATTTTTAATTTTTTAAATTTTAAAAAATTTAAAAACAGAAAAAACTCTACCTGATTTTTTGTAAAATTTAATTAAAATATTAATTACATTTTTTGTAACACCCACAAAAATATCTTAAATAATAAGTATATAAAAATTAATTGCACTCAATTAATTAAAGAAATATAAAATTACAAATTACTATAATGAATAATAACTATTAAAATGATATTTACCAACTTAATTAAGATTAATGGGTGGATTTTAATTTTAAAATAATCATTACATAATCAAAATTAGCCAACCGAGCCAAATCAAGCCGAGCTTTCAAATTTATGCAAACCGAATTCAACCTCGACCCGGCTCAACTCTATACCCTAGCCTAATTCTATTTTGTGTGTGTATGTGTATATACATTAATAAATATTAGTATGTATCAGTATATGATAATGGTAGAGTGGTACAACTACTAGAGATGTTTGGGGCAGGAGGGTTTACATAGTAAATATTATAACTATCCGAATTAGTATATGACGCTTTTATATTAAGCTACAACATATTTTAATTTTGAAGAAAAAAAAATTAAAGGAGATAAACTTTATTTTTTTCTACCTATTCAAAATTTAAGAATAATTTAATTTAAATTTGTATGTTATTCCCTATGACAGTTTTTTTACTTTTTATTGTCATCAAGTCTAACTACAGGGGCCAAGGGTCTAAGATTTGAGGCTTCTAAAAGTAGAAGTAAACCTAATTTTTAAGGCTATATATTAAAGGGAAAATAGCCTTTTTAATTCACGTGTTAATGCTATATTTTGACTTTAATCCTTGTGTTACTCAACCTATCACAATTAACCTTTAATTATATTATGAGGTGAATTTAATTCTTTAATTAACAGATTTCAAGAAAATTAACGGACACATTTTACCGTAGACGATTCTCGATAATGTATTAAAATTTTTAATTTATTATTTGATAAGAATGATAAATGGGTCGTGAGGGAGCAGTTACGGGAAAACTCCTATAAATCCACAAAGACTTTAACCCGTCCCATCCATTTCAACTAATTTACCGCCCTCCGGTATGAACCTCCACCAACTGTTTGTTTCTTCATTAAAGATGAATCTTTTGCCAATTTTTGAATCTTGCAATATTCTTGGATTTATGTTGTTTATAAATTAAAAAAAAAAAGAAAATCTCTACATAATTTTGTTATATCCACATAAATATCGTGGCAAAAAATAATCGACACGAGCAAAAATTTATGCATTTACATGTTACAATTTAAAACCATAAAGTAAGTGTGCGTTAATTACACGTCAAACTTAAACTAATTATAGATTTGTATAGTTTTGTCTTAAAACATTTGACTTTTATCAAAATACGTTGGATTAAAGGCTTAATTGTGTGATTATAATTTATAAAATTCAATATTATATTGTAATCATGTTATATTTAATTAAATAGATTTTTATAATTATTATAACATTAATTATTAGGCCATATCTATTCATATAATTACACCAAATTTTAATTGCGTAATGACTTTTCAAATTGACCCCTGTAATTAAAGCTTGAAAATTAAGAAAATTATAAGTTACTCTTTTGTCTCAAAATATTTTTCATTGTCAACATTTAAGATAAAAAGACATTTTATTTTATCCTTAGTAGTAATTGTTCCTGAAGATTATAAGCACTTCATTTATGATGCAGCAAATAGAATAAATATCTAATGAATACAAATTATATTTTAATACATAAATCTAAATAAAATAATTAAACACTGATTATTATTTTCTTAAGAAACGTATAAATAAAAAAATATAATAAATATTTGAGATAGAGGAAATATAAAAAAGGTTTAGAAAACAAACAATTTATAAGTGTATAAAGGTTCAAATACAAAGATGTATGTGATTCATAATTCATTTATTGACATGCTCTGTAATATGACTGATATAAGCAAGCAGTACGCACAACTCTATTTAGGTGTTGGCGTCGAGCCCAGTTTGAGTCGAACTCAATTGAGCGAGTTTAATCGAACTTTTATATTATTGAGTTGAGTCGAGCTCAAATCGGCTCTTTTTATTTCTTCTCTTTTTGAATAAAATCTGGTGCTGCATGATACGTTATAATATACTTATAATATTTTGGTTAGGCCAATTGACCAAAATATAGTATAATTTGATTTTTGTTAAATTTTTTTTGTTTTATTAGCTTCCACCTGCATCTCGTTATTTTGATCCCAACAAGTGTTACTAGAGTGAGGTCGAAGACTAGTTCAAGCAATTTGACAATGATGGAAGGTTTTGACCGAAGTGCTACTTAATGTGGAGATAAATTTTCAACCATATTTAATATATTTGTTGTTGCATTTTTAAAAATAATTATCATCATCAACAACATGCCTAGTGTAATCTCGCAAGTGAGTTATGGATAGGGTAGAGTGTACGCAAACTTTACTCCTATCTCGTGGAGGTAGAGAGGTTCTCACAAATGAGGTAATGAAAGCGGTAGAGCCAGACAGCAAACCTACCCGTATCTCCCGGAGGTATGAGGTTGTTTCCAAATAACTCTTGACTAAAGAGCAAAGTGTTCTTGAAGACTATAAACTCAACAAAATAAATATTTAATAAAGAGGTGAGAAATTATATCTTCAAAATATAAAATGAGGATACAAATAATTAGAAACCTCTCCTAATTAATGTTTTCTAAAGATACAAAAGAAAACATTACAGATAATATGAGACGAAAGCCGAAAGAATGAACTTCAATATGTGTGTCCGAAGCCGCCTGAGGCCGCTGGTTGAAAATTAAGTATGGCCTCCTTAAGTTCTTTTTCTCCAAAGTCGGGAAATAATGTGTTGCGAAATAGAACTCAGAATAAGCCACCAAGCCACAACAAAAATTACTAACTCTTTGTTCACCTCCTGTTCTTATAAGTAAATCAGGACACTTACTTTCAAGTTCTTGTTCGAATAAATTCATGTTGATGTCTTCTGGATAACAAACCATTCATTACTTTACTAGCAATGCTTGGTTGCTTGCACATGTCATAATGTCCGCCGTAGTTTAGTGCCACCACAAGGTGAAGTCCTTCGACATTGGCTTTTGTGGTTCTCCGTCAATGCTATGCATTTTTAAAGTAATGGGAAGATGGATTACAACCAAACAACAGAAACTCGTACACCAAATCTATTGTAAGACAATCAAAACAAAGTTAGAAAAAGGAAACCGGTTAGAATGATGTCTATACTATGGCTAAATCGAAGCTGTGATGTCTATACTATGGCTAAATTTGCAACAACACACAAATATTTTATCGAGAGCTTATAAATAACAAATTAAAATTTTGTTATTTCCTTCTGAACATACGTCGCTGATCAAAATGCAAAAATAAAATAATTTGATCATTATCACTCATTTTTCAATCTTCGAATAAAAGAAAAAAATGGAAACACTCTCCTTCACACTTCAATTTACCACGGAGAAATAAGTTGAATGTCTTAGAATTTAATCTTGTGAATCATTATATTCTTTCATAATCAAATTTTAACTTGTGTGACATTGGATAAATATCAAAATAATACTTCAAAAAGATATTGAAAAGAATATTAGATCCCTCATAAAGTGAATATATTACTACAGATTCCAATCTTAATTTAAATATCATTTTAGCTATTTTCCCTTAGAAGAAATTAGCATGCACTTATTTAGTTGCTTTCTCTTTTAAACTTTTCCATCACAAGCAAATTTGACATTTTCCTGGTCTATTTGATTTGCAGAAAACTATCCTTTTAATTTATTTATTTATTGAGTTAAAAAAACGTCTTTATTGTTTTCTTTTTGTTTTTTTTGGGCCCAAATTTACTCTAAAAATTAATGAACAATTTAAAGGAAACAGAAAAGGGTCAAAACTAATACCTAATTTATTGAATTTGATTAAAAATGCACTCCGTTAACCTCAGATCAAATTCTAAGTGACTCGCTCATCTTTAAAGATCCAATTAAACTCCAATTTAATAATGAAATCTAATCTATCCATATTTGATATTATTCGTATACATAGTAAATCATAGTATTAACAATGTGGAGTGTTATTTCTATTCTACTGCACCATACTTATTCAATACAACAAATCACACGGTACGATAATAAATAATTTCATTATAACTAATCTCAAAGATTATTAATATATCTTAATTAATATTATTCTTATACACCCTATTAGACGAGTGCTCAAAGTGATAACTAAAATCACTCCTAACCAATTTCTTCTGTGACACAACACTCTAAGAGGTCGTCGGTATGGAGGATGGGATAATAAAATATCCATAATTAGATATCTCATGGGATTTATTATCCCATCATATATATGAGACAATTTATTCCATCATTATTATATAGATGATGGTATAAATAATCTCAAAATTAATTAATACCTTAATCAAATATCGAATAAAATTAACCTATATATATTTTAGAATTATTATTCTTCATTTCTCGACAACCATCTCTAAAAAAATTCATTAACAATATGGTAATGTGTAATATAATTTTTTATCCCTGCACATCATATGTATAGATAAACGAAAACCTATGTTGTATGGAGGGATGTTACCTTTCTTGAAATAATATTTTATAATTTTTGTGGATTTTTATTTATGTTCCATTTCTGAATATAATATTTTTATATTATATATAAAGTAGAGGTTAATGTGATTATATATGTAATCACAGATTAATTAATATAGTTCCTGATGGCGGTTTTAAATAAATCTCTTCCATTTTAATTAGACCTCAGTCTGTTAACTTGAATTTTTAGTCATGCCTCAAGCGGATATCACACAATAAAATGAAAAACTGTAAAATAAAATAAAATAATCTTCTATTATTTCGACATTTTTCAGAGTAAATATCTCAAAAGTTACCTAAATATATAAAATTATTTAGTAAAAGTCACTTGACTTATGATTTTTAATAAATCACAAAAATATAATTACCTTTTTTCAATGAAAATTAGCAATTTCATAAATTAAGTAAAGAACTCTTCAAACAGCTGCATCAAGAAATCAACCTCCTGCTCATAAATCATGTTATGTACACATAAATCATAAATCAGAACAGAGAAGAGTAAATGTACAAAAGCAAAATGCATCCATTCCTTAAACAACGTACCTTGGACCGTTTCCAATTTTCAGCAGAGAAAGCAAAAGAGTATAACTTGTATTCCCACGAAGAAACATCACAAATCTCCTTTAGTTTTGGAGTAATAAGTTTGTGACCTTCATATACTTGTAAGCCCTTAGCCTTTGCCTCCTCTCCCTGTTACCATCCAAATATCAAAGCTAAATATGTTTAGGCATGCTCTGACAGCTGGGAGATGATCATCATTATCATCATGAAGCTTGTTGAATTCACTTGAGCAGACACTGTTGGAGAAGGATTCAGAATTTGGAAGTTGAGATCATCATCATCATCACGTAAGCCTTTTAGCTTGTAAGCTGGGCGAGCTGAGATCTTGCTGAATTCACGAGCGTACACCGTCGAGATGGATTCAGAATTTGAAATTAATTAAGTGAGTTACTCATTAATCTTAAATTAATTTACAATATTAACTGAGTTCAAAATTAAATAGCGTAATTTTCTTTTATATATATATACAAGGTATGAGCAAAAATTATTGAATTAATTCCGGTAAGTAAGTAACCTTGAATTCACCCTTGACATTGATGTATTCTGCCGTAAAATCAGATATATGATGATGATTTCCAGCATTGAAGGCCCAAAGAGCTCTTCGATGGGATGAGGTGTTGGGATACTAATAATGAAGAGCTCATGATTTATTACTCAACCTTTAGTTTGTGGTGAAGTGAAACAAGGTAAGGATGTTTAAATAGTGTTAAACACGTGACACCAATTCAATTTTATAATCCTACACTAAAGAGTGTGATGGTAGTTGATATCAATGTTTTAGGGGGTTGAGACGAGGTATTATGTGCCGTATGAGCGAAGTATAAGCTTCTCAAACACGCAGGTGTAAGTCCTTTGAATTTATGAGGCATAAGTCTCATATACCTTTAATTTTATAATTTTATTAGTACAAAGAAAATTAGCAAAAGTCAAATTTTCAATAATTTTGTAAATAAATTTATATAAATCATCAATAATATAGTAGAAAAAATTATTATGATTATTATTTGAGAAAGGTAACAACACAAAAATGATAATGGCCGAGATAATCTTTAAAATAAAATCACCATCCATTTCATCATCAATCTCCACATCTATTAGTCTTTCCCACCATCAACTAATATTTGCACTGATTTTTGTTGACAAAAGGATCATATTTGTCCTTGTATTTTCACATATAAATTATATTTGCCTTCGTTATAGTTTTTAAACATATTTACCATTTTCATCCAACTTTAAGGTCATATTTATCCTTGTAATTTCAGAAAAAGTCATATTTACCTCTATAACGCTAACTACTATGTTATAAATATATTTATCTTTTAATTCAATCTTAAAATCATATTTACCATTATACTCTAAAATAAAGTCGTAATTATCTCTACTTGCATTAAATCTCCATAATATAAAGGAGAATTTAGAAGTTTGTTTTAAGTCTGCAAGCGTCATTCCTCTATCCGTAAGTAGTACATCGACTATCCTCTCTATTCTTTTGCTCCCCTCCGTTTCAAATTAAGTGGTGTTTTAGTCTTTTTATTTTACTTAAAATAAGTGGTGTTTCGTATAATTAAGAAGGCATTAATTTGAAATTTCTTCAATTCTTACTTTTATTTAAATGCAGAGAGATTTATAAACTACTAAAAAGTTATATCTTTTTCAAGGTATTTATTAAGGGTAAGTTAGTAAAATACATTTTCTTCTGAAATGAGTAATGTGCCCAAACTAAAACACCACTTATTTGATATGGTATGTCAATGCTAGGTAAAGAAGGAAACATGTGAAAAGAGGACAAACCTTGTCCAAATTGAAAAGGAAAAGAGGGCAAACCTTGTCCTCAAATTGAAAAGGAAAAGAGGGGCAAACTCTGTCCAAATTGATCATGTTTCTCCACCCTTCCACACGGTTTAGTTCTATTATAAATAAAACACTTTGCTTTCATTATTTTAATATACACAACATCCAATAAATCCCTACAAAAATTACAAACTAAAAGAGTAAGAACATAAAGAGAGTTATACACCAAGACAAATATTGTAATCTTGAGTGTCCTCTTTAGTGAGTTATTCCTTTTCAAGTGTTTTCGCCTTGTAAATTGAGAGTAGTGTACTCCCATATTTATATAGTGAATCCTTCTACCTGTAGGTTTTTCCCTCTATTTATTTGAGGGTTTTCCACGAAAATTGTGTCCAACGTATTTTCATTATTTTCACATGCTATCACACTTTAGTTGTGGTGCTTCCTCATCTCAACAAAAGTAACCTCTTCTTGTGTTGTTCAACATGTTTCGCGAACTTTCATGAATCTCGTATGGCATCGAGTAGGAATGGGCATAGTTTGGGCCAATCCAAATTCGAACCGAAATCCCGAATATTTTATTTTTGGTTGGATTTTGGATTTGGATTATGGATTTAATTTGATTTCATTTTAAAATTTATGAAATTTTTGTTTGGGATATCAATTTAGTATTAATATGAATTTTTAGACACTGAAAATCTGAAATTTTTATCTTATATTTAACCTACTCAATTACTCGTATCATATGTGTCAATACTAATAAGTCTAATTTTCAAGATCCAATAGATTAATACTTACGGTCCATCACAATATTAATTCAATATGAAAATTTTCTATTAATCAAATATAAACATCTAAAATATTTCATGAGTAAGCCAATCTTAATAATACCTACATGAGCATAGAGTCACCCCCAATTTTGTTAGCTGTAAAAGCAATATATTTCAAGGAGCAAAGTATTAGGTGAATTGAGGTTACACTGTTATTGCTTACCCAAAAAGCTCAAAAGACAAAACCAAATATTCAAAAAATCTAAACCGATTAATCCAAAATCAAACTTAAAAAACCCAATTCAATCCGAATTTATTTGAATTGGATTTGGACTATACTTTTTTAATTCAAAATCGAATTCTCATATTCAATCCGATAGCGCGAACGCCCACCCCATGGTGCTGATGCATTGATGGCATAACACCTAGCTATTCAATTGAACCTATATCTTTTAAAGCTGAGTATAAATTACATGTATTTATTAAAATTATAATAAATAATAATATGAAACTTACAACTTTAAAAATAAATATAAATGAATTCAATTTTAAAATCTTAAAAAATCGAATCTATAAATTTCAAATTTAGATACGTCTCCGCACGTCAAAGACGAGCCACAAAGTGACAACTGCAGGATTCCACTGCAAGTTGCTTAATGCTACAGTAGTTCTATTCACACGGGGTGCATTTACTATCTTATTCGATAACTCCATTCAATATGTCATGATCCATAGTGAACTGGCTAATGAATGTGGATATTATTTTTTTTGCTAGACTAGATGTTGGTGTAAATAAAATGGAATATATATAAAATATTTTATTTTTTTTATTTTTTTTAGTTTTTTTATTTTAAATGTTAAATTTGAAAATTGTTTGATTTGTAATTTAAAATATGAATTAATTAATTAATTAATAATTCATTTTAATTTTATTCATTTTTCAAGAGCGTATGATTTTTACAATTCAATTAATTTCACCTTATCAATTAGTGCTAACCTGGTGCTCTTCGAACTACCTGCCTCAAATGGTTTGATCCATCAAAATCTAGGATCCTTTTCACCCATGATCATCAGTCTATCCAAATGAGGAATTAGAGCAACCTTTAAACTTCCTCAAAGTCAATCCCCAATATGAGATTGAAATCATCAAGAGGCACTACTGTCAAGTTGTGAATACCTAACTAGTACCCAATCTTCGTTGGCACATCAAATGCCCCACCATAACCTGGTTATGCTTGTGAGTTTACAGCCTTTATCCTTGTCGCGCGTACGCTGAGTCACCACAACTCATATTCCTTGACAACCTTTGACGCCACAAACATGTGAGTAACACCAATATCAACTATGGTGACTACCCATTCTCCAATCCGTACCCCACGTACATTAAATGGAGTAAGTATCAGCCAAGTCATCAACGAAACCCACATTATTTAATAAAGCAACCACATCTGCAGCATCATCATCCTCCACTGCCACGCTTGCAACCAGCATGTTCAATAGTTTCAACAATTGATATAGCAGCAAATCCTCGTCCACTCTCTTGACTCTCCTCCAACAAGAAGAGCATTACTCGCCTGTTTGGGACACAGTTCTCTTCTTGATGCCTGGGTTTCTAATTAGTCCAACGAACCTTCTCTCCCTCCAGCCTGTTTGGATTAGATGAAGATGCATCTAATTTCCCTTTGCCCTTATCATTTCCCTCATATTTTTTTATCCTTACATTCATGAAAATATCATAACTCTTAGAAATATAATGAAAATTAGCCATACATATTCATGGTAGCAAATTTGGTTAAATTACCCATGGACTTTTTGCTAATGGCACGGACCATTACATTAGTCTTTATCAGATGTTATAGGATATAAACATCATAATTCTTTAATAATAAGAGTAATTTTTCTGTCTCATATTCAATTTTTGCGATTTGAAAATATATCGAAGGCTTTTATGGATTTTTGAAAATCCTGGCATGATCACCATAGAGATTATACAGCCATGTAGTGAAGGTGTGTGGTATATACCTTAAGTTCAGAGGTGTTGAAAGAAATGAACTGGCAAAAACATTTTCAAGTTTGAAATCTGATTGCAAAGCTTTTTAAAAGTATAATACTGAACTTAAAAAGTCTAATGAAATATTCAAAAATAAAAATAGCAAATTGGGCAGGTTACTCTACTTAACTATCACTGGTAGGGGTGATCAGTGATACGGTATATATCGAACTCAAAATTTTTAATATCATGTTGGGCTTCAAGAACTAGCTCAACTTTCAGAACTTTCAAAAATGGCTTAGAAATGTGTCACGATGATGACATAAATAAAGCTTAATTATTAACGGATAGCATAGCTGAACCATTTCTGGAAAATTCGATGATAGATTTAAGTTTTTTCCTAATAAAAATGATCATACTCTAAAAGTATCAAGTCATGTCAACCAAGCATGGCTAATAAATATTAATTACATAACTAAACGCTTTTAAAAATTTAAAATTATGTGTTTTCACTTTGTAAATTAACCAATGCAAAATTAAAGAATAGATATCTAATATTATTGACATTCCTAGTGCTGAAATCGCTTTTTTTTAGCATTAATATTGATTTGATTTTGACGGAATTTATTTGAGCTAACAACATACATCTATGAGCTATCAAATTTATTGGATCATTCAAAATTCTAAGTCCAAACTTGAAATAATATGTTAAAAGACAAAATTATGAAAAAGTTTAAGAAGTAGTTTATAGAAATTATATTCATATAATTTGGGGTTGATTTGATTTGATTTGACGTATTTTTTAGTTAAATTCAAACCAAATTAATTATGACCAGATTTTTTTCAACAACAAAATTAAATCAAACCAAATCATTAATCAAATTTATTTTTAATGATTTGATTCAAATTATCAAATTAATATAATTTATTAATATTTTTTACGCCCCTACCCACCACCTACACCCTCTGCTCCACTCCATCCTTCTCATAGTATTTAACCATATACATGTTCTGCTTTTTCCGCTTTGGAATAAGATATTGTGCAATGATAATATATAGAATAAGATATTTATGAATTCATATATTTTGGGTGGAGAGATCTGTCAAAGTCTATAATGATGGCACCCAACTTGTGTTTTGTAAAAATTATGCCCACATGGTATGGCCATGTACTTACAAACCACATTAGTTTATCATGGGTTAATAAATAGCTCTATTTAATTCATTTAAATTTGAATGGAGTATCAATCATTTATTTTAATTTTTGTATTTTAATTAAATTACATGTTTTTTTTGTTTTTTTAAAATTTAATAAGTTAAATCATTAAATATTTCTTAAATAAATATTAAAATCTTAAAAATATTTTTATAATTTGATATGATAATATAACCGTAATAAAGAAAAGAACTAGTTTCATTAGGTACTTTAACAATTATAAAGGAATAAACAAAGAAATAAAAACTTGTGCAAAATTCGAAGGATTGAGTTATGATCCATTTTCATCTCATTTTTAGCCAATTCATTTCGGTTCAAATAACTTTTGAGCAATTTAATGACACGCTCATTTATTAACTCAATACATTTTGACCCGCTTAAATCTAACAAAATGGAATGAGGTGTGTTGAAAAATGGGTAAAAATAAAATGTCATTTGTGAAATTTATTTTTCTATTTTCACACGAAAAATTATTTTTCTCATTTTTAATAATTATTTCTAAAATAAAAATATTTCTCAAAATATTTTACCAATAAAATATAAAAAAATTTAAAAATATTTTTCAAAAAATATTTTCCAACCGTACCAAACACACCCATAGTCTCTCCATTTGATTTTCCATTTCACATTTTATTGTTTAATTGTTGCCTTTTCAGAGGTGCCCACTACTGTACCGTGTTAACAAGCCAAATTTTTTTAAAGAGAAAAGCTGAATTCAAGTCAGGCATAAGTCACATACATTTATG